>PVJX010009937.1:0-58981 GCA_004027295.1 Dolichotis patagonum
ACAGCAATGATGAAGAGCAGCTCACACTCAACGTCAGTGTCAACAGAGAGCACTATGGGAAGTCTGAACATAGCAGTCTTGACTCAATACCAGCTGAGTTTTTCCATGAGAGAGAAGTTACAAATCCAGATATTTTATATTCAGTCATTTCAATAATAAATTTCATTCAAAAAGTCTTCATGAAATCAAGCAAAAAACATTTTAAGTCCATTATGCAGCAGTGACCTCTGAGCTCTTCATTAAGATTGGTGGGATCCCAGTGTAATTTTAGTATTGTATGACAGAATGTTGTTGTCTGAACGTCTGTGTCTGAAGCAAATTCATAAGCTGAAGCCTAACCACTTCACTTGGGTGAACAGGCCCAGAAAACTCTGCCTGAATGGATGACATGAATCTTTATAAAAGAGAAGGCTGCTATCCTTTGCCACCAAGTGAGGACACAGCAAGGAGATGTCTATGAGCCAGAGAGACCTCACCAGACACTGATTCAGTTGGTACCTTGATCTTGGGCATTCCAGCCTTGAGAACGGTGAAAAACAAGTTTCTGCTGTTTTCCAATTGTTCTGGTAGTCCCCAAAGACAAAGATATATCTCTAACTTCTATTGATAATCAACCATGTTGTATCAGACATGCATCCCATATTCTATGTCTTCATAGAGCTGCATCTCAGAGCAGCTCATCTCCTAAAAGCCTTCCATTTCTTTGGAATAAAACATTGAGCTCAGAATTCAAGGGTTTCCAAGCCCTTTCCTAACATGGTGTTCAGGATCTTTTCCCAACTGCATCAGACACATTCTCTCCCATGTACCTGCCAACTCTGTGCTTTGTTCATGCTGCCCTATGTGCCAGCACAATGCTTTCTGCTGTTGTCATGCAAACACAGCCCTATCAGTGCCTAAGTAATCAGAGTTATCTGTATACAATAACACTGACAGCTGAAGTTTGACTTTTTCAACCATTTGAAATGTAAAATCCATTTTTGTTTTGTAGACAGAACAAAAGTATTTGGCTGGCAGGCTGTAGTTGTTTGCCTACTCAGTCATGTGGCCCAATGCTAGAATTTTTTTGAAGTGGCTTCCTGGAAAACTGTCCTGCCTATTTCGAAGAGATACAGGGCAGGAGTACGATTTTCTTGATCCAGGCATTGTCTCCTTTCTACCTCATATCATCTTGAGCCACAAGAAGCAAGCTAGTTACCGGCACTTCTCAGGGAAGTTCCTTGATTTTGTCTTTTGTTGAGCTGCCAAAGCAAACTCTGAAAATGCCAGACTCCAGACTGCTTTTTGTAAGACAGTAAAGTTTCCCTATTGCTTGTGTTACATGTAGGTGGATATTTGGCAGGTGAACCAAGAAAGATGAATAACAGGGGACATATCCCTGGGTGCCGGACACACAGCAAATTAAAGAATAATATAAAGCCATCTAAAAGTCCATCTTCTATTTGTTATCACTATGCATTACCAATTCTAAATCAGGCAAGTAATAAAATACTTACATTTGTCCTGATCAACTCCTGTCACATCCTGTCACCCAGCATAGTTAGCTTCACAAGCATTTTGCTGAAGGTTTGAACAACCCATGTTCTGGAGACGCATATGAACCCATGCCATGAGTCATGCTACAGTTATTTCTGTGGCCAAAGGAAGTGAAGAGAATCCTTAGGATTCTGCTACTCAACATCCCTAAAATCCACAGTGAAATCATGAGGATTCTACCTATTGTGACCCTCAGAGCTCAACTATCATTTCTCAAGGCATTCCTGGAAAAGGCTATCTGTCCACAAACATACACACATAAGTAAACACATAACATGAACACACATACAAATGCACACATATGAACATACATGAATACAAAGATGCACACATTACACAGAACAAATACACACCCATAGTCACAGTCCTCAGCCCTTGCACATTAGCATTATTGTTGCTGTTTAACTTGATATAATAGATATGTGTTAAAAAAAAGACTCAAAACTCATAACAAACTAGTTTGAAACCGGGCCCTTTATGGCGTTACACGTTATTCAACTTATTCAAACCTTAGTTTCCCAGTGCAGAGTGGGAACAACAAAAGTCCCCTTATGATGGAATTACTGTGAGGATTAAAGGAGATGATGTTTGTAAATAATACAGTCTCTGTTACTGAAGTAAAGAAACATTTTCCTCCTCCTCTAGGCCTCCTCCTTCCCCTTCTTCCTCTTCCTTTTCTTCCACCTAGTCTTTTTCTTTTTTCTCCTCCTCTTCCTCCTTCTCCTTCTCTTTATGTGTCTTTTTTTCTCATATTCACTTCTAAGAAAATACATGCAATAATCAGAGACAAGACTTGAGACAGTGCCTGTGGCATACCTGGTTCACTGTGACAAGAGAACAGCAGAGCATTGTATGGCCCTATCAGGACTTGCTCAAGGCGAATTACCCCATTGGCAGAAACCTGCTGATGCCTCTAGCCTTCCTAAGGATACCTTGAATCCTCTCTGTTCTGGTGCCCCATATGGTAGCTGCTCAGTCTATGCACAGCACTGGGACAGATGCTGCTCCCAAATACAGGCCCATCATCCTCCAAATTGACTTCAGTGGTGCACATTTTCATGAAGCAGAGCAAGCAGTTCCTATCTTGCAAGCCGATGTAATTTGACCTGGAAAGAGCAGATGTCTAGCTCGAAGTCTTGGGGTTTCAGCAAAAGTAGCTGAGCAGGAAGGAGGGGACCCTGGGGCCTCTCATCCTGTGGTCTGATGGTCAAGGGAAGATGCAGACATCAGCCAGAAAAGCATGTTCTACCCTGAAGTATTGGTGCACACCAGCAACCTTATCAAAGAATAAGAGAGAAGAAAGGGCGAAGGGCAAGGAAGGAAATGATGATGGGAAAAGAGCACACAGAAATTTCATGGAAATGTCTTAAAACAAGCTTGGCATAGAGCTCTATCTACTTATTTTCAAAGAAGCAGATTCTCTCTCTCTTCCCTCTAACTCTGTATTCTTTTTTTCTCTCTCCTCTCCCTCTTCCTTGAAAAATACACTCAAAAAGTATTCCTTGTGAACTAAAATTAAAAATATGTCAAAATAATGATTGTTATTAACTGAGCCAAAACATTTATACTTTTAGCCAAGATCTACAATAAATGATCTGGTGCTTTTTGCATATGGGGAGTTTTGTCTTACCTAAAATTGCTATTCTGTCTAAAACTTTTGTTTAAACCAGACATGAAATCAATAAATAAATACATCAATAATAGATTCATAAAATAAAATTCAATGAGACAAATCCCAAAATAAACCTGCTCCCTTGGCCTCTTGAAGGGCCAGAAGAATTACTGTCATTTGGAAATTGCCTTAATGCCTTCTATTTATCTAGGGTTCATCAGCCTTCCTGAAATTTACAACCATTTCAGAATGGTTAATGAATATGGATAAAACATGACTAAAACACTACAGAAGAATACTTTCAATTGGAGATAATGGATCCTGGGCTTCTCCTGAGCCAGGGCAGGGCTTCAGCTAGACCCTCCCAGGAGAGATACAGGAGAGCTGGAGGACAAACAATCTTGCCCAGGGAGCTGTGGTCACCTCCAAACAAAGGCAGCAGAGACTCATTTTTATTGATTGTTTTCCATTTTAAAATAATAAGCAGAGTAACCAGCACAGGCCAAAAGAAGCAACCAGTCATGCCTGCACTTTCCACCATTGGAGAAGACTACATATAACTGTGCATGTCCAGAGAAGCCAGACCTGCATCCCACCACCTCCCAGGGTACTTAGGTTAGGAGAAGCCCAGGTTGCCTGGCCCATTCCCCTACACTGTGGATGGGAAACCAACACAAGAAGTGCCAGGGACTCCACAATGGTTCGCCTAGGGGAACCTAGGAAAATGTCGAGACAAAGGAACAGAAGGCAATCTGAGACCTCCAGTCCACATAGAACAAGTCTAGGAGACATAAACTTGGAAGAACGTGGAAGTTGAACACCTGAAATTTCTGAAAGAATAGCAATTGAAGTAAAGAAACAACTTCATGTGACTGTAAAAGGAATCAGATTGTAAATAATATTTCATGTAAAAGAAGAAATGACAAACATTACTTGATCATTTTGTCATCCATATGTACGGGACAATCTGAACAACTACTTTGAAGACAACAATATGCAACGTATTAACCATTTTTAAGCCCCTATTCTGTTTTGAAATTCTGTATCATTATTTTTATTCTTTTTTTCTTTTTAAAATGAAAAAAAAACCAACAAGCAAATGTAGAATTTGAGGGTCATCTAGAAAAATATGGTTGCAGGCACAAATTTCCACTTTTCCTGTGACTTTGCTCCATAAGCTCAGCTCCATCCAATCCCTATTCCCTCATGGCATCCAGGCAGGCCTCGCATGTCAGCTATATGTGAAGAATGATAATTGCCTCCATTTGTCCATGCATAGCTATGAAAATCTTTACTCAACATTTCAATTGTGTGAGTTACCTGACTGGTACAGCCAAGAGAGTCCCACCCAGGATGGACAAAATAGGGCCTGCAGAACTGTTTTTCCATTAAAGACTTAGCTAAGAGCCAGGTGTGGTAGCACATGTGTGTAATCTCATCTATTCAAGAGGCTGAGGCAAAAGAATCACAAGTTCAAGGAGAGGCTGCAGGAGTTAGCAAGGCCTAATCTCACAATTTAAAAAAAGATCTGGGATTACAGTTCAATGGTAAAGCATTCACACAGCCCTGGGCTCAATCTTCAATACCAGAAAAGGAACAAAAATGACTTAGGATCTGGTAAACAGCAGCAAAGTTGTTCTCTTCCATCAAACTCAGCAAAGGCCCTCAACAAATCTCTAAAGGAAAGAATGTGGAGCTACACGCATTAAAAGGGATAGAATTAAAGATTTCACTTTAAAACAGAGTGGTAGTCTTGACATGATGTGGTGAGAATGGTGTGCCTCCTTCTGGGGTCTTTCTCCCAGGACCTAGAACCCTAGGATTAAACATGAGGAAACAGCAGAAAAATTCAAGTAAAGGAACAGTCTACAAAATGCCTCCTCAGTACTTCTTGGTGTTGTGTTAGAGAACCACTGGAAAAGGACAAGGACGCATCCTCCTCAGCATTCTGGTAAGGGGTCAGAGATGGCTGGAATCTCTTCAGTCAGGTCACAATTCAACACACAGGTCATCGCTGTCCAATTGCTTACTGAGTGGGGTGGTGTTTCCTCACACACTCTTTCTCTAATCTTGTAGTTTTGTTTTCTCATTTGTGTTACTGTTACAGGTCAATCTTTGTCTAAAGAAGAAAGGCATTTTAAGCGACACTTACAATGTCTTTTAAAAATATCTAGATGCAATGTTTCAGAGCCTCAGCTTACTGAACTGTTAATTTCCATTCAATAGCACTGCTCTTGGTTCCCACTGAAGGGTGGGTTGGATGCAGAGATTTGGGGATAAATTGGTCACAGATTGAAATGATGTTTCAGCTCAGTGAAGGGTCCTCACCCTGAGCTTGGCATCTTCACAAGGTTGTTATTCACTCTAATAAACAAATGAGACTCCTTTGCAAAAATTTCCTACCCATCCTTCAGCTCCCTCTAAGTCACCAATGTGATTGGTGACCAAGAGAGGTGTCCAAGATGGAGTGGGTCTCTAAGTTACCATATCATACACCCGTGTCTGTCTGTTTAATCTGTGCTAGAAACTGTTACAACACCTGCTTGAGCTCAACATCTTTTTCTTTTGAAATTTTCATGAAAAACTATTTGTATAGGCTTTCAGATAGACCTTACCTCAAATGATTGATACAAAGAAAACTGGTTTTGTAAATATATTGCCTATTGTTGCCCTATATGAAATAATTTAAAATTTTTCATTTGTCATACTTTAAAACTCCACAGAAAAACCACAAAAAATGAAACCAAAAATCTTATAATGGGAGATGGATTCTTACGAACTAAAAATAAACAAATATTTTCTTAACTCCCACATGCTTATCAGCACCACTTACCTACGAGAGTACAAATCAGAGCCTTGCTTTTGCTGCCTCTGGAGTCCAATTTGGATGTAAAAAAGAAAATTCATTCCTTTTGCAATCAGAGATTCACCAAGGAGTCTCTGCCTGCATGTAATGGGTCCTGGGAAAGAGGGGGACACATCCCATCCCATCTTCAGGTTGCCTATTTTTATCTAAGCCTTTTCATCTCCACACACAAGTTATAGAACACCTGAGACTGTAAGTGAAACCAAAGCAAGTTTAAAAGACATTTGCAATGACCAAATAACCTGACACAAGCCAAAATAAACAATTAGACTACACATACTGCCTCATAAGTGTATGCAAAAGCTGGTCTCAGAGTACAAAGAAAACCTCCAGGGGCTGGGGATTTAGCTCAGTGGCACAAGTGCCTTCCTGGCAAGTGCAAGGTCATGAGTTCGATCCCCAGTACCAAAAAAAAAAAAAAAAAAAAGTAAACCTCCACTGGAGATTACAGAAAAACTCAGTCACGGGGCCCAACCAATAATAGAGATTCTAAGTCTTAGGAAATAAAGATAAGAAAAATTCTTCCTGAGATACATGTCATTTCCTGAATTTACAAGAGCCCATTGGTACAAATCTCAGCTAATTGATAAATTTGCTTTTGGCTTTGTATTTAAGTTGGTATTATTGTTTAATTGATATGCTTAAAACATTTCTTGTGCTTTTTAGCTTCTTCAACAGCAATTATAAGGTCAGTTTGTTCTGCTGTTGCTTCAGTACACTCACCTCATTTATTGGAAACACGAGTGTTGGCAGTTGGCAAATTTTACAATGTAACAGTTCAAGAAAACATAGACACTGAGGAGTCCAAACATCCACAAATGAGATTGTTATAGACAGAAATAAGTAAGTAGGGCAGAGAAGGACCAATGGAAAATGGTTTTAAGTATAACAGATGTGAAAGACTTTGTATTACGGTTTTTAGTAGCAACAAAACGGAAGGCTCAAGTCTGTGGAAAGCAGGTTTGTATAGGATGCGGCTTTTTGAAAGAAGCATACATGTTTTCTTTTTTATTTAATTGAACCCAAACTACTCTTTCTAAAACCTCCTTGTTACTCATAAAGATTAGGCACCATGGCCCTGACTCTTATTAGGTTTCAACTCTCTTCTCTAATTTAAGTGATACTTTCAGACAAAAACTATAACTCTCATTTTTGAGATTAATACTAAATATGAGCTTTTCTGTACTACTAATGGAGATACAGTTTTGGTCAACAACAACAAAAACAAATACAAGACAAAGTTGTCTCTTTGGGCAGTTCCATCCTGGTTTTTGACATTCTTTATTACTGGCTTTATGGTATAGTATACCTATTTATATTTCTCAAATGTGTAGGTCTTCGGAGACATCAAACTAAAAACAGTGCCTCACATTTGTGAAATCCAGACTAAAGTTATCTATGATGGTAAAGTTTTACATTCAATAATAGGAGTTTCATTTACTGTGTTTCAACTCTGGTGATAAAGTATACAAGTCAATCCAACATGGACTGCCAGTCAAAAACTATGAACTATGTGTTTATTTTTAGCCCATTTTTCAAGGCCTACAACACTTAAGGATGCTCACTTAAGGATGTATGTGCAGTCCAAGCAATGGCACATAAAATACATCTACTGTCACATACATTCTTCTCAGGTAATATTCCATTTAAAAACTTCAAATTTGAGTAAAAATTTCTTCATGTCATTTAATATAATGATGTTTCCATGATTGTTATGCTAATATGTTATACTGCCCTTGCTCTTAAATTTTCTCTATAAAGCTTTATACTTGTTATTCACTAACATTTTACAGATATTCAACATCTACAACAGACATGTTTGATAACAAATAACAGTTCCTTAAATGACCCCTCAATATTTTTGCTGATTTATGTTGTGAGACTCCTACAGATTATTAAAGTCACCTTTATTCAAAATGGTAATTCTGAACTTTTCTTCCACATGTTTAGACCTGCAGGAACTGATTAGATGTCATGTTGTACCTTTTTCTGTTATTCACATAATGCTGTCATTCTAACCTCCCTGGGCCCTTGATAAGAGCACAACACTCATGCTGACACTCCGGTTATGCTTTCTACTTCTTTAAAAGAGGCTCTTGGTTCACCTCAGTTTTTCACCAAGGTGCTAAAGAACTCATCCTTTATTTTAATCATATTCCTGCCTCACAAAGCTTTGACATAATTAAATGAGGAGATCCAAAACCACCTTTTCCCCCTAATGACACCTCATATACAGGCAGAGTTTAATTGCTACCTCCAGAATCCCTAAGGAACTGTGGGATAAACTATGACCACCCTGGCTCTTCTAGTGGTTAATGCTTATTACCCCATGTATGGTATTTCCTGGCAGAAAACATCGCCCCCATGTATGGTATTTCCTGGCAGAAAACATCGCCATTATGTAGAGTCATCAACACCACAGATAATAGTTATTGCATTCCCTTTTGTCCCCAATGCTATGTGACCTACAGGGGATGGCCTAGATTTGGAGTGGACGTTATGCCAGTCCACCAATCTCTCCATTATTCATCTTGCTTATAACTTAGCCCTAGAAAATTTGGACCCAATAATTATATGATATTAGAGTCTAATTCTACCTGGAACTGCATTTTGCCTTTTAATTACTAAGGCAACACATCTTTATGGAATCCTGGGTTTGTTGGGCCCTTGTTACACCTCTTTTCAGGCATTTGTTTTTCCCTAACCAAACATCCTTCTAGCACCAATCTATTCCATTTTCCCCTCACATTGTTAATTAGTGATTGTCAACACATAGTCAAGCTCAGGTGAATTTGTCATAAAATTTCTAACCATATTGTGATCTGCACTTCCCATCCATATGTTCTAGCCCTCATCAATCAGTAACCTAAGATAACTGAATATAATTCCTCTGATTATATTTATGGACCCTTTGAAACACTTAATATCTCTTTGCCCATTAATGATGCCTAGCTAATTCTTTGGGCTGCAAATAATATTTCTTAACTGAGTATTTTTTATTTTAAAGTGAAAAAAAACAATGATACAGAATTTCATATCAAGATAATAGGAAATTAACAATGTTTAAGATATTGCATATTGCTGTCTTCAAAGTGGTTGCTCAGTTTACAAGATATAAGCTTCAAAAATTGATCTAACAGTATAAGCACAATCTGCTCTTTTCAATGAACTAAAAGAAATTAGAAGTATAATTATCTATCTTAGCCATGATATGTGTATATTGTTTTTCCTTTCCTTCTTTTCTCCTTTTTTTAACTGAATATTATGCACAATATAATAGACAATGAGCCAAAGCTTGATCCCCACCAATTTCACTCACTCCTTTTCCGATTCTGCTAACCTGACCAAAACTCCTATATAATATATTGCAATTATTTTTCTTCTACATTTTTGTTTTCATGTTCTTGAGTTACAAATAAATAACCACAGAGGTCTCAGTTGATCGCCGTTTCTCTGTAGCTCACTTATGCCCAGAGGCAACTCCTCTGAGTTTTTGGTTCTTGAACTAAATCTTGTCTCTGAGCACAGTGGGTACTTCAGTTCACAAACTTCTTTCCATGATTTTGGCTGCAAATTAAGTTGGACAAGAACCTAAGCAAATATCCCCATAAGGACAACACGGAACCTCACTACTGAATGTGATTCAGTCCTCACCTGTGCCAATTCATGACCAGAAATCAGAACTAAGTTTGTGAACTGAGGTACTGCTGTAGTCTTCTTCATTCTCTGTCTAACCAGTATCACACTGCATCAGTAACTGACAGGAGGTAAGGTTTGGTTGAAAACAAAGAAAATTTTAAAAACCTACCAAAATGTTCCTACATATTCATGAGTATTTGCATATTGCTCTCCATTGAATTAGTATAATGAAAGCACGCCATACACCTAGTTTGCTACTATGAAGTTATGATAGTCAGCTATTCATTTCTTTGACCAAATACCTGACAAAAGCAACCTAAAAGAGAAGAGATACCTTGCAGCTCCCAGTTTCAAAGGTTCCAGTCCAGGGTTGGCTGGTTCCATTCGTAGGGGCCTAAGTGAGGCGGAAACATCATGGCGAAGGGGGGGGGGTGGAGCTCACCTCATGGCAGCCAGGAAGCAGAAAGCCAGGGAAGGAGCCAGAGAGGAAGAGGACAGGGTAAGATGTGGCCCCCAAGGGCGCAACCACTCTCTTGAACTACAACTCACTTCTAGGTTCCCGTTATTTCCTAATAATGCCATCAAATTACCAGGCCAACAATGGATTAATTCACTTGTAGAGTTAGTGCCCTTGTGAGTGTCCAGAGGAAAATTGCTCACGTGATTGCCATCAGATGTGCTAGCCAGGGCCACACCAATGCCATTCCCTCACCCAACTTGGATTTAAACCCTCAAACTGTAAGATTATCAACCTTTTCCTTTAGTAAGTTAATGGTCTCTAGTGTCACTGCAGTAGCACATAGCTACCACAGTCACAGACACTGACAGCTCAACACAAATTCATTTTCTGTGCTGCCTCAAGTTCCCCCAATTTTTCTGCTGGCATTTCTATGGACTTAACTTCCTCAACTGATAGGCAAGACCCTAAACTGTGTGGTCTCACCAACCAATTTTTCTCCTCTATGCCCACACTACACTCACACGGGGTGGTGCCACTTTCCTCTCTCCTGCTTTTTCTGTGCCCTGGACCGCTGAGCTTATCACAGTCCATGCACCATTTGTACCCATCCAGAGTCTCTCTTCTCACCTCTCTGTGAGGCTAGGTTTCATGATCACATTTTACAGGCAGTTTTCCCTGTAAATTAAACTCATTTTCCCTGCTTGCCACTCTTCTTTCTCTCTCCTCCCTGTTTTTCTCTGAAGATGCATACCACTTCCACTCTAATCCTGGGGATCTCTCTTATCCTAGCCCAAGACTATAAACTCCTTGATGCTGCAATTAATTTACAGCCCCAGCTCTTTCCCATCCATAGCATTTTCCACACTGGCTTTCTATAAACTGTTGGATGTCCCAGACTAGAAAAATCCTAAAGCCAGCATAAACAGAAACTGTAGAATGTGACGTGGTCACTCAGTCAGCTCCACTTATATGCACCATAGGGAAAGGGGCAGCAAAGGTGAGTGCTGTGGCAGCTGTTGGAATTAGTTGCACAGCCTTCCGGTCACTTAAGTGAAGCAAGGCTGGGCCATGGGGAGTCACCACGGCAGAGTCAAGGGGCCTCCCTCCCAGCTTGCTGAACCTCTGAGATTGTTCAGAGGTCTGGCACTAACCTGTTCCTCAGCTGGCCACTGCAGAATGAAGTAAATCAAGTCTCAGACTGACCCAAACTTGTAGGGCCACCATGACATGCTTCCATCACTGTCGTGGACTTGAGTGTAAACAAAAAGAATTTTTCAGACAGTTTAGCCCCAGTCTTCCCCCATCTTCAAGCAAGGCTACCATTTCTTCCACATTGAGCAATATTTTTAACATGGGAGAAGAAAAGGAGGGAGCAAGGGAAGGGAAGGAAAGAAAGAAGGTAGGTGGAAAGGAAGGAAAAAAGTAAATGAGGAAAGGAGGGGAGGAAGGCAGAATTTAGTTGATGATGTGTTCTTATATCTACCACTTCTTGCCCTCTGATCTGTTTTGTCCACTGTGTGATGACCCAGAACTAACTGCTATACATTTTCACTTGGAGTCTAACTACATTCTTACTACATCCAGCTGTTCAGACATCTTAAGGTGAGAACACTGAAATCCCATCATAAAGTCACATGCACAGCTCTAGCACTTCCAAATGGACTTGTCAGAGCCCTGCAGGAACCCAGTTGCTGCCCACCTTGTTTTATAGAAAGACTCTCCACACCTCACTCAGGAGAGGGGTGAAGCTGTTTTTAGGTTAATGCCAAGGGCCAAGCAAAATGGTCAGTGAAGAGAGGGCTTCCCAAGGGACTTAGGATGCTTTTTGAGGGGGTTAGGAAGCAGTTTTCAGTCTCCTACAACTTTGTCTAGTGTCACATAGTGTCTTCCCCTTCACTTACTCCCTTATTTCTTTTCAGAGGAAACTAAATTTAAACAATATGTTATAGTAATTAAATAAAGGACTCCAGCTCCACGTGTGCTTTGAGGAATGACATTCCATAATGGCACAGAAGCCAAGAAATCCCTCATCCGTGGTGAGGCCCAGCACAGCTCAGAAAATCTCCTACAGAAGAGCACCACACCATCCCGTAAACCCCCACACTGACCAGACCAAATGAAAAGAGGTCCTGGGAGTGCAGCTATGTTAGTCAATCAGCACTGATGCTTCTACAGAGCCACTGATAGCCAAAATGATTAGTTAAGGGTTGCACTCCTGGAAAAACATGAAATTTTAAGTGGAAGCACAGGATGAAATGAGGATTCTTGGAGATAACTGAAAAACAATGAAGAACATCTCAGCAGCAAAGTGTTTCAAACCTTCATCTGGAAGGAAAAGGATTTGCTCAATGCAAATACTTTAAATCTTTTAATCCACAACTTCCAACACAAATAGCCTTACTTCAATTCTTCCCTGACTCACAGAGCTGATACTGCATCCCATTTTACAGGTACAGGTTTGTCAGTTCTAAAAGACTGCATGAGTTTCCTCCAGATTATATGGAACTAGAATTTGAAACTAAGTAAGTCATTCTATTTCAGGTCCAACTCTTTTTTTTTTTATTGTCCCATAGTGTCACGGACTTGGGTAGAAATTTCTGCTACTTATAATAGTCATCATTGCTGATTTATTAACTATCTACTTCCCACTGGCCCCCCAGCAGTGGTCAAAATCTGGAAACACTCATTAAAAGACTTCGCTTTTACTCAGAAAGTGTTTGTTCCCTAGGAGGCACAATGACGTAGGCTGAGGTCCCTCTGTTTTGTCCACAGAAGATAAAAGCCTCCACATCCACGAGAGTGGAGAACTATGGATTCCTCGGGTGAAAAGAAAAAATATCCTCAGAGAATGTGTCTCCTCATCTATTCAGAGGGTTCCACATTTTCCTTTGGGCTCTGATTATATGCATGATTCCACCAACAGAAATATTTGGCTTAAAGGCAGTCTCCTCCGGTTGTATGTTTGAAAGAAAAAACCCTTTTTAATTTCATGTTCACTCCTTCATGTTGAGGTTACAGCACAAAGTATGCAATGTACTATGACTCAAATTCTTCTAAGTAGATAAACAAGTTCACAGCTTAAGTGTAAGTTCCTTAAAGGCATGAAATACATCTCACTCACCATTTCATCTTGCACACCTAGCACACAGCTAAGAACATATTCAACTCAAAATAGCTACCTTTGAATGAATGAACTCTGTTCCGTAGTGTTAGATTTGTACTTTATGAAACTACAGGGATAATAAGAAAGTAGTAAGTGGAGAGGTTTGGAAAAGGGAACATTATATAATGGAATTCTTTTATTGTGTTATGTTTGATATTATTGTATTTGAAACTATGCTCAACTATAGCAGAGTAAGAGATATGGTGTTAGCTACTGTTGATGTCCAGTTGACTTAATGTAAAGTACTGTGTTGCCTATGTTGTCCTGTTCTGATCTGTTCTGTACTGCCCCCTTTTGTTTTATTGTCTTTCAAAAAAACTAACCCTTCAGGTTGATTAATTTGAGCACGTGAGTTGTATTTACCCCACTGATGACAGTGCCTGCCACTGGGTTCACATGTGAAGAATAATCTTCAGCTCAGTGAGTCTGAAATAAAATATTACTCTGACCTAAAGTTTAGACATCATCTGTGAATCCATATAGCAATTTTCTATGCTGAACATAACTTACAGGTCAACTTATCATTTGCCTGTTCAATTGTCTGTTCTTACAATATAATGCTATACAAATAAGCAGGACATTTGTTTTGAGTTATCAGAGAATTTAAATCTTGGCAGATTTCATGTCTAGTATACATGGGATCTCACAGTCATGAGTTAGTTACTGTCTTAGACATTTTCTAAAGCTGCACTGACTTATTCAAGCAAGTCCGACAGTGTGCCAGGAAACCGTGTGGCTGATTATGCCTGGAGGACAATGCCCACGAAGAGAAAGCCCTGAGTGTGAGCTGTCCATGTAGACTCGTAACCTTACCTTAGGGATGAAATACAAGCTAAATATGAGGCCACAGTATAGCCTTAAACTTTCTAAAGCTGACATTTCTGTTCTTACATTTAGGCACATGGCATGTGCCCATAGACTGGTCTGTTGAGACTAAGTGTGAGCAAGTGTTTTGTTGCTTTGAATTAGTGACTCACACAATGTCTTCTGCAGAACCTCCTCAAGGATGATAAAGACAGAAGGAATCTTACAGTCTTTCCTGGAGAATCTTTGTGTATACAATTACATTAAAAAGACTTCTGGTAAGGAAACCTGACATTTCTCAAAATTAATGAGCATGAAGCCTTTTCCTATGTAGCATCCTGTTGTCATTTATCATGCTTTGGATATCAAGCACCTGAAGCATTTTCTTATGTTTGGAGACTTCCTAGGGGCCTGAGTCTTACTGGGAGGCAATACCCACCGCTCACCACAGTTCAAAAGACAGCAATCCTGTTCCACCTCATGGGAACCCTGTAACAGCACCTCTAGACTCGAAAAGTTAGACATGCCTTCCTGGGGTTTTGACTCTGGAGAAAGCAGCAGAGCAGCTGGAGCAACAGAGATTTGCCCAGATGGCACGTTGGAGGCTCCAGTTTCAGAATTCATTGCTAATGGCACCACAAAGGAAATGTTAGGTGTCCCATCAGACAGTCCTCAAGGCATAATCTGAGGTGTGATTCCGGCCACTGCTTCTCCTGTTATTCCTCCTTACTTTCTCATGCTGTACTACAACTTTCCCATCAAACCTTCAGCTGGCACGCTTCCTTTTCCTGTTTTAGACATTGAAGGCCAGTTTCTGCTACCTGTTACTTACCTGTTAGCATCTGGAAGAACTGGTGTTTAGCAGAATGACTTTAGAATATTCTTAAAAACCTTTCTAGAGGGAAAATCCAAGTTCAAATGAACCACTTGAGAAGCAAAAGGAATTGAAACCCACCAGCATTGCTGACAAAGGCTGGGGGATACAAACACACAGATGAATATAAGCCTGTGCACTGAAGCTATGGGGTTTTTCCCCTTTTCCTGGCTGGGAGAACAGTCTCATAAACTTCTACTTAATTGCATTAAGTAATTGCATATCTACATGAGGGTAGATATGACATTTCTTCATCACTCGACTAACTTCTTGACTTCTGTTTGAAATACGCTATCATCGAGTCTGATAATCATCCACACTGTTAATTTTGTTGCTAGGTACACCCTTTCTCTTATTACAAGGAACCGTTCCCATCTCCATTCACAACTTTGGAAAACCTGGATTTCTAGGCAGAGCCACTGTCACCAGTATAGATAGATGAGGGGACTTCACCTACCCACCCCATCTCACTGGTTCTTATAAGAACACCAGGAGTTACATGCTATGAAAAGCTTTAACTAAAATGAAACATCACTACCAAGTTTAGTGTTATACTTTACGTTTAAAGTATAAGCACTAGAAGAATTTGCTGCTTTGGAAAGATGATACTTTGAGATATTAACTAGGATATCCTCTTTCTTTCTCCTTTATTACCTTCACTTGGGCTGCAAAAGATAAGGTTCAGAAAGAAAACAGATAACAAAGGCCTCTAATTCCTAAATGCTGACCTCAAATGCTAGGTGTTATGGAACAAAGAAAAGAAAATTAGGAGGTAGGTGTAGGACACACTGCTTCACTCTTCTCTCTTTTGAGCACCACAGAACACTCTCTAGGCACCAGGCTGCAGCGCTGGGCAGGGTGACTGGTCTCAGGACCAGGCAGTACAGGCTTTCCTGTGGGACCACAGTGCATAACTTTCCCAGGCGTAGCAAAATGGCACTCAGCCCTTCCTAAAGCTCAAGCCAAACTGAAGGACAATGAGAAAGAGCAAATCTCAAATGCAGCTTGATTTTTAATCTGAAGTGGACTAAACTTAGAAGAAACAAGATTCCAGTTACTGATTAAGAAAAGCAACAGCTCAAAAACAGACATAACACTTTTATTACCAAAAGTATGCTTTCTTTTATACACCTGAATGTAAGCATCATGGAGCCCACTTCCTTTTTCCTTAAGATGTACAGTACGTGGGTCCGAATGCGGTCTGGTCGGAACTGGCCTTCCCATCAGCCTGGACCTTGAAAGCTTTGAAGCTGTTCACCTGCACCAAAAAGGAAAGATGGGAAAGGGTGCAGTGAGACACAGCAGAGCTTGGAAAAGCTGCAATACATCTGAGCTGGAAATGAGGGAAGGAGGGAAACGGGTTGAACACAGAGAGGGTGCCACATCATCTGTTTTCTCTGAAGTCATCAAGGGGGGATGACTTTCTTGCTTACTTGCCCAGGCCGTGGGACAGCATGAAAGGGCATGGTCAGGAGGTCCAAGCAAGCACAAAGACGGCTGCAGATGATGTGCAAGAGAGAGGGATAGACATAGGCTTGGCTGAGAGCGTCTAGCTTGGACAGTGTTTGAGAAATTTGATAGTATAACACTTTCATGAATAATATTGTAAGAAATACATTTGGTGAAAATGGGCGACCAAAATAACCTCAATTCTCCCTCAAATAGAATGGACAAGGTAATACTATCATCACCTTGCATCAGAAAATCTAATAATTCAATCATTTCTGGCATTCTGGCCCAGTTCCAAGACAGGTAATTACATTCTACTTACCTAACTCCTCCTGGGATATCTATTAAGTATGTTTCTCATCCCTTCTGGTCCATGGTTGTTCTCTTTCTAAATCTCTTCTACCCAAGAGGATGGTGAGTTATAATTCATCATGGACCTGGAGATTTCCAGATGAGAAATGCTGTAAGTGTAAATGGATCTTAGAGCAAGCCAGCATTCCTTCAATGTTAAACAGTCAAATCGTTTCCCCTGCATACATATCCCCTCCTTATTTGTAAGTACTTCACATGTATCTCATCCTTTCCCACCCCCTTAGCTGTAAGCATATCAAGAAGACAGAGTAAACTTGCCCTTGCTTTGATAGTTGCCAGCAAATGATAAATATGCCATAAGGTGTAGTGACAGGTCACTTAATCGCAAGTTCACAGATGCAAGCAGGGCCCTACTTCCTAAGGCCCACCATAAAACCATATCCCACAGTTCTCCCCACCAGAAGCTTCCAAGTCATCTGAACTAAGATAGATATTAAACTCTTATGCTTTCCTTGTTCATCTGACATGTAGAAAACTAAACAATAAAAAGAAAAATATGAAAATATGGATGGATATTTTGAGCAGGATGGAAAAGAGCAAGCTCAACAGGGTGCAACCTTTAGTGAATATTTGGTAGCTATTTATGAATGTAGGCCTGTATCCATGAATGGATGAAGAAAGCAATTAATCAATGGGCTCTTTGTAGTTCCAGTGACCAATATCGTTACAGAACACATAAAAGTGCATTGGCTCATAGAATCCAAGTAAAGCCACATTCCCTGGACTGCACTAAAACAAGACACAAGCTTCCAGGCTTCTGTGAAAAAGGGAACCAAGCACACATGCAGCTACCTTCTGCTTCCTTCTGCTGAAGGACATGTCCTTTTCTGGACATGGTCTACAATAACTGCCACATCACACCTAGAGGTCGTTCATCACCTGGAGAGACTGATCCTGAAATAAACCCTGTCGCAAATAACATCGAAAAGTGTTCTTTCTCAGCCAAGCTGGGGGTGGAGGTCCATTCAGGACTAATCAACTGTGACCACGAAATGGGTCCAGCACTGTTATATGGCAGCAGCTCTCTCCGCCTTTTGCAATATGAAGCAGTTCCAGGAAAGTGTAAAGGAGTAGACAGGGTGGAGGAAGGTGCTGAGTGTATAATCTCAAAAGCCAAGGGTTAACTGGCATAGTAAGCAAACAGTTAAGCATGGATTAAGCAAAGGCTACAACCCTAGAAATAACTGGTTGCACTGTAGCCTAACGTGATCATATCAGAAGGGTAAGGAAGTCCTGATGTCTTGATCGTGGTTTTGTACCCAGAGACGCAGCTGCAGACCACCAAGACTTCAGGTCGTCCCAAGCAGGCTTGACAGGACACTAGAGCAGCCCCACTCCTGCCTTTCCCAGACGCCAGAGATGGTGAGCGAAGGGCAGAGCAAACTCCAACAGAGGCTGAGATCCGGAGGGTTGCCCTCCGGGCGGCACAGTGTTTGCAGGGATACAAGGGCCACATTTACGCCAGCTCTGCATCGCTTTTGTTTTCATTTAGCCCTGGGACTCAAAAGCTTTTGAGAACCTTAAAATCCAGGCTCCATGGTGTGCTAAGCTGCCAGGAGGGAAAGTCAGATCCTCGACTTCAAGATCCTCCTTCACAGAACTGCAGACTCCTCTTCGTAAGGCCTGCGGACCTTCCTTTCTCTCTACAGTCGTAGACGTTTGTTCTCCCGATACTGGTTAATCTGGGTAGGTGGAAAGATGTGTAAATTCATAAGTAACATTGCGACAAAGACAAAAAGGGTGGCAGGCACTGTTTACAAACTCTTGTAAGGTACCATTAAAATATATGGTCAATCCCACCTCTATTAAATTCTGACTACATTTCACAGTCACCCCATAACTGTGACTGTAAAATCTTTAGTAAGAGTTGAGAATTCTGACACTTGCATACAAACACTGTAATGATTCTGGTTTCACGAGATGAAATATAAAACGCACTGGTCTCGCAGTGATTAACTAGGGTTTTACAGGCAGTGTTTCACACAAGCTCTGGGCTGCATGGATTCAGTTACTGTAGTTACGATTTCATTAGCTTCTCTGATAAATAATGCAACAAATTTAATGATGCATTTCCTCTTTTTAAAACAGCCACAGTGGAAATTCCATTTCATAAAGCAAAGAAGAACAATGACGTCTGTTTAATTTTTATGACTTTTAAATTAATCTGTAAGGTTTCGAGGAACGAATGCCAACATGGAAGGGAGAAACTGGGAGGAAAAATGTTAACCCGTTTAAAAGGTGCAATCGTTTCTGCGTGAGTGCAGAATGGATATAGGTCAAGAATCAGCATGACGGCCCCACCTTCCTCCACCAAGTCCTTTCTTGATAACAAAAGGAAAGTGGTCCTGCCAAATTAAAATGCTCCATAACAATAAAATCTGATTTAATGCAGTCATTATTTTTACATTAAATCCGAATATCATTTAAAGCATGAGTGTTATTTTAAACCTACCACACTAATGCAAATCCACCATTCCTTATAAATCAGACCTAAAGGGGCCATCAGTTGTCCTTACAGCTATTGACAATCACAATCCCTCATCCCCAAGGACACTGTCTGCCCCTCAGCCCTGACTCCAGAGAAGGGAGGGGAGTGTGAAGCAGCCACGCGGCATAATCTGCAGCGAAGAGTAGCTTACTGTAGAGATTCAGTGTAGAGACACAGTCGCTGACACCCGGTAAGTCTTTGCGGAATTTAGTTCACCATGTGACCCTGGTTTTTCCAGGTCACATTAGGCAGGAGGGGAATGTAATGCCTGGATTAGAAAGGAGAAATCCTCCAAGAATTTAATGCAGGGAAAGGCAGTGCTAGGAACTGGTGACACAGTGGAGAGGATGTATATGGGAGTGCTGAGAAGCCACATGGGAGGTGGTGGTGACTGCAGGGAGCTGGCAGGACAGAAGGAAGATGAAGCAGGACGGGTGAGGCAGGAGCTCCCCGAGGATGCCTGAGCCACAGCAGCCTGCACGGACCCCGAGGGAGCGCTGCTCTCCATAGACTGGCCTCATCGTTAGTTCTGTGACTTCTCCCTTTTCCCCACCCTGTCTCCTCCCGTGGGAAATGCAGGTCAGCAATGTCTGTCCCCCTGAGCCCGGATCCACGCAGAGGGACATGGAAAAGGTGTGAGGAGAAACACTTCTGCTGCTTTTTGAAGGTGCATGCCCTGCAAGGCGGCTCCAGGCCCTTCTTCAAGCCCCCCCAGAGACCCTCTCCGAGAAGAACAAGCATTTGCAAGGTTTTACCCCCATGTGGCAACCTTCTAAGCAACATTAACATGCTGGACTCCCAGGTGTTATGGTTCTCTTCATCCCCCAAGGATCTGGGGTGATGGGTCTCGTGGTTGACACCCTCCACGGAGAAGCCATAAGGTCTGGTTAAACTACATAAATTTAAAATTAATATCTTCCTGGTGATTTAGATCTTACTGTCACTCATTTCATCTTTACTAAATGTTGTTGGGGGTTTATTTTGTTAATAATTATGTAATATGCTAGCTGGTGTTGTCTTTGTGCTGCTACTGCCATTGTTATTTGCCTTTTGTTTCCCTCAGTGCTGGAGATCAAAGCCAGGACCTTAACCATGCTGGGAAAGCACTGTACCGCTGAGCTACCCTGCCACAAATATTTTAACACAATCAGATAAGCTTTGCTATTTATCAAGATTCATTTTTACATTGACTGGTGTAACTGGTATCTGGATTTATTGCTATTATTTTATTTTTTACACTATTTTTTCTACTCTCTGTCTTTCCCTGTCTCTGTCTCTGTCTCTCTCTCTCTCTCTCACTTTCCTTTCTTCCTTCTTTCCTTGTCCCATTCTGTACTGACTCCATTTTTTCCCATTTCAACTTATTCCTCGAATAACTCGGAAATTACAAAATAAATGATTTTTTTTGTTTATTGAGAGGTAAAAAGTGATGACTTCCCTAGAGTTTCAAGCATGAAAACTTTAGAAATCTAAAGTCGATCATTGTTTTTACCTTTGTCAAAAACAATTCAAGAACTTCAGAACATTTTAACTTTAATCACCTTTGCAATGACTTTCGATCAGTATTTTGTTTTATTGTTTAACCCCCAGTTTAGAAATCAACAGTGTTTTATCCATAAAATATCCATAAAATATCAATATATATTTTATACTTACTGCCATATTTGCCAATTCATATGTTTTCTTTCCTTCCTGCACCTCAGATCTTCTATCTGGTATCATTTTTATTTTTTCTGAAACATATATTTCCAAATTTCCTTCACACTCATCTGTGATAATAAACACAATTTTCATTTTTCTATACTTTCATTGTATATAAAGTACAAGCAGCTTGTCACAGACTCTGACAACAGTCCAGTGTCAAATGGTGAGTGCAGGTGGGGAGGTTGGGTCCCAAGGTGAGTCAGGAGACTTACCCTTTTGTGAGGACTCCAGGGTCATCTGAGAAATACCTTATCTTCTTTGGAGGGCAGGGTCCCCAGTGACCCAACAGCCTCCCACTTGTTCCCACTCTTAAGAGTTCCACATCGCTTATATCTCTGCCGCCCTGCCTCCAATCACACGGACCCATGGGGACATACAAACCATAACTAAATCACACCAGTACACAGCGCACTTGCTAGATATGTAAATGCAAACTTGGAGAAATAAAAATAGCAAGATACTTCAATATAACTCAGGACACATCTTGAAGTCAAAGCATAAGTAATTAGTACATATACAATAACTCACATCAATGAATAGAAAATATTCTTATTTGCATGTCCAAAATATATCCTTGGCCACAAAGAAAACTTTTACAAAACTTTAAAGTAGGAATTGTAGAAGTCACAGGTTCAACAACTAGCTAATAATTTTAATTTATAAGCTAATAAGTACTCCTGTCTAAACCTTGCATCAAATATGAATTAAAACTGAAACTTTAAACTATCTACAAAGCCATCAAAATAAAACTATTCATAGCAAAATCTGTAAGACACTGCAAATTATGCTTAGAAAAAAATTGCCTTTTCAAAGGCTAACATCAAAGATTCTTAGGGTATGGAAAAATATAAGAGCAAAAAGACAGTAAAATTAACTGGAGCTAGAGAGAGAAAGGGAACATATGAAAAAAGGCAAAATAAAACCAAAACATCATTCTATGAAAAGAAATAAAAGATAAGCCTTTATAAGGAAACAGAAGGAAAAAAACATTTAAAATTAAGAATAAAAAATAAGATAATCACAGATGTAGGAGATATAAAAATTAGAACATGTGAATATTATGTTCAAATTAATGGCAGTGAATTTAAATTTCCAAGCAAACTTTCAAAAGAAAACTTGTTTAGCGCAGTTAGAATAGAGAAACTGGAAAAGAAGTCCAAAATCCTCTTTCAGATGTGACTGCAACACAACAAACCCCTGGAGAATTCAGAGGCTGCAGGGTGATTCCAAAGATAGCACCTCCAGAAGAATAATGATCCAATACTCTTCTCTGAGACACTGTGTGACTGTTAGTTGCAATAGGTTGACTGGACTTGAGTAAGGCTGCTTAGAATAGTAAAGTTCTAGTTGTGTTTGTGCATGACTGACATGTAGGTCAGCAAACTGAGGGCAACAGACCCAACCCGGATGTGGGTGGCACCAACCAATAGATTTATAGTCTGGATGGAACAAAAAAGGATAAAGAAGAAAGTGTTCCCTTTTTTGGAAGAGTTTCTGTCTTCACCTTTGCTTTTGGATACTGTCTCTAGTTTCTTCAGCCTTGAAACACAGATTCTTCAGCCTTCCAATGCAGACTCACATTCAAGACACTACAGTGAACTTCCAGGCCTCAACCTTTGCCCACTGCTAATCCTCTGGCTCTCCAGTACACAGACGGCCATTTTGGATTCTACAGCCTGGAACCCATAGGAGGCCAAGATGGCTCTTCCACCTCAGATTGATAAGCCTACCTAAATGAATCGCTTTGTATAATTGTACATATGTTTTATATTGATTTTGTGTCTCTACAAAAACCTAACGCACTGTGTAAATCCAAATTGGTATTGTCAATCTGAAGAATATATCATATTGCATCTTATTGAGAGTTCTGGGTATTCCAGAGCTAGCTCTGAATAGGTTAATGGGAAGATTGTGAGAAGATAACAATCTATGAGGAGGTTGATTTTCTTTGGAATCAATACCAAGAAGAAGTTATAACTTTCAGAGAAATCCAAAAGTTTGAATTCTCTGTTTCCAAGGTCTCACTTGAAAATTTCAACAGTTCCTCAAGATTTGTAAAGCATCAGATTTGATCCAACCTTATCAAAATTTACATTCCTGAGCTTTTGTTGATATTGGCCATTATTTGGGAAAGTGTCAACATCATGTTCTTTTCATGACTATTCAGATGGAAACATTTAAATACTCATGAAAAGGGAAATTAGTGATAATGCAGTCTCCAAGTTCAGTGTCATGCATTTCAGTAATAGTTTACTTCCTTCCAAAACAAAAAGTGACATTGAACCATAGTTTTTGGTAAGCAGTCAGAAAAATAAATTTAGAAGTATATCTGTCAAAATGTGCCACGGAGATTATGCACTACAAGGGAAAATAATTTTTCTTGACAACACTCTCCTTACTGAACCATAGGAATTGCAGCCAATGAAACCTTTAAGCAGAGAATCCAGTTAAATTGGGTCCAGTGTCCTGACCCACATAACTATGAGACAATAAATATGTGCATTATCTTAAAATGATGGATTTGTGATAATTTGTTATGCAGTAATAAAAAAAATGCACATCTCTAGAATTCTTTCCATACTATTCCACTGCCCATGTATCCTCTTCCTTTTCCCTCAAGATAAATACTTTCTACTCACCCTTTAAGTTCAGTTCAAATATCATCTCTTCCAAGAACATTATTCTTTATTTCTGCCGCTCCACCCTTCTTAAGATCTATAATACCAGTAGACAATTATTATTTTATTATATCTACATTTGAATCATCTCACATATCTGCCTTCCTGATCAAATGTGCACCTCTGTGAAGCAAGAGGTTATGTTTTAGGCCTATTTTATTACTAACGTCAAATTCAATGCCTGCCATATTGTAAATATGCAATAAATATCTGTGTGGTATATGCATCTAAGTTCAAAACCATTTCATTCAGAATAAGTCAGTGTAATTAAAACTTCGAGTCCCTACTTCACCATGCTGGTGGGAAACTTACCTCAGCCTGCCTTTCATTTCTTTTCTCCTTCCTAAGGCTCATGTCAAAAGCCTCCTGTCTCATCTTGTTCAGCAGCACCACGGGAAGGGATTCTGCCATCTGTCAATGTCAGTTACTGGCCTGGACACAGGGACTGAATGTATCACCCAAGCCTTCCACTCTGAAGACATCTCCTCCTCCATAGAGAAGAGCAGGCCTGGGTCCCCAGCTCTCCTGGGTCACCACTTTCACCCATTTCTCCTCCCAGCCTATCGCTTTTCTATCGTGTGATGGGAAAACTTCTCTGAGACATGCTTCAAGTCCACTCAGCCTCTTTATCTCCTTGCCAAAGCCTCTAAACCCTTAAGGGCTGAGAATTTCAGAAAATAAAAGCCAGAAATCTACACCAGTTTGCTCCACTTTCAAACCTAAGAGGAATCATCTCCAAGGGAAACAAATACAGACTGCTTATGTGCTTGAAAGGAAGGAAAGCAAGAGAAACTGCACAAATATGTGTCTGAACATATGAACTGGTCTCACTTTGGATTGAATCTCTCAATTCATTGATTAACTTTGAGAAGCAATGATAACAATGCAAGGGTGTCTAAGCAGAATGCGAGTCAGTAATTAATCATCCGTTCCATGATATAAACATTGAAAAATACCATCTTTGGTAATCAGATCAATTTTCCTCCCAAATGTAAGAAGAGCAAAGATAACATGGGCAAGGACACTGCTCAGACCCGTATTGCTCCCCAGCAGTCCCCAGGAAACTGAGTCTCAAGTGCCTGCTGGGGCGATGAGTTAGGCTGCACATTATTTATAGGTTTCTTTCCTCCTCCTCCAGCTCACTTCCAATATTCCAGCTTCCTGGAAACACTTCTACATAAACTACCTGTCTCAGGATCTGCTTTTTGAAAACATCCAGACTAGCACAACCCTACACAAGGTACTTCTTCTGGGAAAGGACTGGTGAGAACTGACACAGCCAAAAGTAAGTACAGATTGCAGGAGGAATGGGGAGGTGAGGTCGAGACGGGGTGAGGTAGGGATGGATAACTAAAATAGGAATAGTGGATGATCAGCTACAGAGCTGCCCAGTGATGGACTGTAAATGGCCTCAAAGAGTTCATCTGTGCAGTGTCCAGGCCAAGTTAAGAGCAGGGGCACACTGCCTGCAGAACCCACTATTGACAGACACTGACTCCAGGTGGACAGGGAAGTGCAAGCTCAGGCCCTGACATCTGGAGCGATACAAATGCTGATGCACCAGCCACACTCTGACCTCACCCTCAGCCTCCCAAAGTGGGGCAGTGAGAGGAAAAGATGCTTAGGCAGCTCTCTGGGAAGAGGAACAATGCCAGCAGGTGCTGAGCGGGGCAAGCTGCTGGGAAGGATTACAGTGCTGGAGCAAATCCATGAGCGCACAGTCAAGGAACAGTAGAGGGACAGCCTGAGGCCGCCTGCACACCACGCTCTCTAGGGTGTTCACTCTGTGGCCCGGTTTCCCAGGCCACACCAGTCCAGGGTTGTTCAGTTTCTTTCTGGTATGTTCAGTGAGGTCAAGCATGCTCAGCAATAAGTTTTGGCATTTCCCCCACGTCAACTACCACTCTCTTCCTCTCTTGCTTTAACCACTGGGCCAATAAAAGCCTAATCAAAGACTCCATCCTTGGTCGTTGCCTCTGGGTTCCCAGCAAGCTGCTTTCTACCAAGCCCACTGGCTCCATGGTCAGCTCTGCTAAGTAGTGGAAACTTTGCCATCCCCAGTGTGCATGTTAAATATCTCTGTTTCCATCACAGACTGTTTCTGCTTCCTCTTTGGGGAGTAGCTCTACTCTTGGCAGGCACCATGGACCCCTGTGCTGGAGACAAGCCTGTCCCCACATAGTGGCACCTAAGGTGTTGAAGTATGGTGGCGTACAGGTCAGAGGAAAAAGCATTTCTCCTTACATTTGTTATGTTCCATTCAACTGGAGGTGTAAGAAAGATAATAGCCTATATTTATAAATGCTCCTCAATTTACAGTGCAGTAATGTCCAAAAAACCCATTGCAAGTTGAAAACATGCTAAATAAAAAATGCATTTACCATATCGAACTACCAAGCACACTGACATAGCAATACGTGCCGGCCGGTTCTCCCTCGTGATTGCAGGGCTGACCGGGAGCCGTGGCTGCTGCCCAGCTCTCACCTCTGCAGTCTCAAGCCAGGGTGAAAAGCAAGGGAGTCAGCCCTCTGTTCCTACAGCCTTCAAATATTTGACCTCCACCCTATTTAGCCACAGTTTTCTAAAGACAATAGGACTATCATTACTGCCCTACCACTGGCCTCACCCATCTTATCCTGCCCAATCTTGTGCAGTCTGTGCAGCTCTTTTCTGAAGATCAGTGGGAACAACCAGCCCTTGAGCCTTACTGAAGTTACTGGTATTTTGAAATCCTCAGGGGAAAGTCTCACCACCTGACACCTTCTGAGGGTGAGAGCCCAAGGCTCGTGTTTCCTGTCTACCCACCATACCCTGTGTGTGGTCTCCTCTGCCAAGTCTCCATGGGTCCACCTCCTTAGGGATACTGTGACTTCCCTCATTTCCTCTTTCTGTGTCCACAGGGCGAGAATGAACATATTTAGTGTTGAATTTCTCCCCAATCTCCCCACCAGGAAACGTCTGACTCCTCATTCAGCTTACCAAAACAAGCCTTACTTTCTCAGTTAGCCCTGTTTGGCCTGATTTGAGGGCCTCATTTGTCCTGACAAGGCCCTGACTATCCCTAGGCAAATGAACATTACAGGTGAATCTGGGACATTTCCCAGGAGTCCCTGCGCTGAAGGCTTGGCACCCAGTGTGGCACTGAGAGGAAGTGGTGGAGGCTTCAAAAGGCAGGGCCAGTGAAATTGGGTCCTGACCTTAAAGAAGACATTGGGATCTTGGCCCTTTCCTGTCCCTTTCTGCTTTTCATCTGCCATAAGGTGAACTGATCACCTCCACCATACCCTCCCACCATGACCTACAGCCTTGTCACAGACCCCAAGCCAACAGAACCAGGAGCCCATGGACTGACACTGTGAGCCAAAATAAAACTGTCTCCTTTTAAGCTGTTTATCTTGGGTATTTGTCACATTTATGAAAAGCTAATGATATCAGCCACCCTTGCATCCTTGGACAGAGGACCACTGGACACTGTCCCAGGACTGGCATAGAAGAAACACCAGGTAAGCTATAATGGTTCTTTCTGGACATCCTGGAGATGCAGCAGGATGCCGCCCTCGCTGCTCCAGGAGATGGGAAGGTGGGCTGCAGACAGGTTTTGCAGTTCATCCTAACTCACATCTGTTTGCAGGCTTGGCCAGGAAACCTGTGTGATGCCCTCAGACAGGGTCCCCAGTTCTGGGCCAGACTTGCCACCATATTCTTCCTGACTTTGGACTGTGCCTGTTGGGAAAGCTTCTTATCTCCTCACACACACAGATAACCACAGGCCTCATAAATCTTTGAAGTTCCTTACTCAGGTCTTTAGCTTTACACTTTTTGAAAGCAGAGAAATTAACTTTTGCTATAATAATTGCTGCAATGGTGGTGGCTATCGTTTTTACTCACTCAGATGAGTCTGTTGAACTCTGCTCTTGGGAATACTGATTGTCCTATATTGAAAAGCCTTAAGGTGTGTGTGTGTGTGTGTGTGTGTGTGTGTGTATGTGTGTGCAACATCTTCCTCCAACACCTCAAGCATCCTGTGAGTTAGTCTGGACACTGGCCGTATCACTAGATTGCCACATGAAAATCTGACCCCCAGCAGGGTCTCTTGCTGAGGAGCCACGGTCCCCACCGAGATTCCCTCAAGCGCTGGCTCTCTTGTCACTCACAAAGTAAGGATGGAGGAGGGAAGAAGCAGCTCTCCTTAGCTCGAAGGCCCGAGTTAATGGCCATATGAACTTTCCCTGCCACATCTTCCTCCCTCTGAGTCCTCCGGTTCCCCACTGGCCTCCTCTGTGAAACTCACTCACCCACCCACCTCCCACCTTCTGACTGGCCTTACTCTCATGTTAGGGACAGGGCAAACTGGGTGAGGGCCAGCTATGACCAGGACCTAGAGACCAGAAACTGTGCCTCCACTGTCCTAGATTCTGAGTCTCATGTTGGTATAAGTGGCATAGCTGCAGACTGGGTGGACTTAGCAGTAGTTGGGGGTAGGACCCGAAGGTCAAAGGACAACTGCATAGGGTTGGGGCACCATTAATGATGGGCTGAATCCATGGCAGACACTAAGTGGGGCCACTTCTGATGCTCCAACCTGAACTCGGGAGGGCCAGTGGGTTTACTCTCACAACAAATCTCCACCGTTCCTCCTAAATTGCTTCAGATCCTTTTCCCTCACTACTCATGCTCTTTTTTTAATTTGACATTCTTTCTTGCACACCATACACATTGATGGGAGAGCGTATCAGTCACCTGTGGCTGCTACAGCAAATTACCATGAGCTTTGCGGGCTTCCGGAGCACAGTGTGTTCTCTCACCGTTCACAAGGCCAGCAGCCTGAAGCAGTTTCTCCGGGTTAAGGAAAGGATGCCAGCACCCCACTCTTCCTCCTGGGTGTAGGGGAGGATACAGTGCTCTGCCTTGTCTGGCACCTTCCAGCACTCCTCACAGTCCTCGCCTCATGGGCCTTCCTGCCATCTTCTCTCCTCCCTCCATTGTCATTGTCACATTGCCCTCTTCCTCTCTGATGTCAAATCTCTCTCTGCCTCCTTCCTATAAGGACACTTGCCTCCAGGCTGGGTGGTGCATGCCTGGAATTGCAGCACTCTGGAAGGCTGAGGCAGGAAGACTGCAAGTTCCAGCCCACCCTGGGGGATTTAGTGACATAGTGAGAGAGTCTCACAAAATAGAAAGAATAAAAAAGGCTGGGAAGGTATCTCAGAGTGAAGGCCTTGAGTTCAGTCCCCAGTACCCACTGCCCAGAAGGACACTTCTGATTGCATTTAGGACCCATCTGATAATCCAGGATAACAGCTCCATCTCACCATCTTTAACTTATTCATATCTCCACAGACTTTTTTCCCATATAAAGTAACACTCCTCGGATCCAGAGATTGGGACCTTCTTATTATCTTGAAGGACCATCATTCAGCTGCCACAGAGAGAACCCCACTCCCTCTGAGGCCCAGAGAGATCCTTCTCCCTCATGGCAGAATTGGCTTCTAAATGGTAATGCTCAAACCCACCTTTTTCTTGTCATCTTTTGCAGCCTTTGAAACTCAAGTTTTCCTGCTCTATCATAGTACTTCTCATGAAATCATGGTGAACTTTTGGATGTAAGGAATTACAAATTTACCTAGGATCCCCCAGATGGAACTAAATCCCTGAGCCCTGGAACCACTTAGGAGTAAGTGCTTACGCCTTGCCCCTGGGCCAACAGAATATCCTCAGGCCCTCTGAGGTCTGTGGCCACAGCCGGGAGGGTAGGTTGTTCCACATCCACAATGGCTGAGACATCAGGGACTCGCTGTTCAGCAGAGGTTCCCTCTGGCTTTAAAGATTCAACTGGCATCCGTTATCCTGCGAGGAGTAGAGCGGGAGAATTATTTTCCCTGGAGCAGGAGAATATATTTATTACATTATAGAAATACCTGCACAGGCTAAAATGCTAAGTCAAATCATGCCATACCCAGGCTCTGTCCTTTCTATGTGTCATCGCATGTAAATCATGCTTTCATCAATCTCACGTGTACTTGACTTACCCCTTTAAATTGCTCCCAGAGCTGCAATTTCTCTCCATCTGTGTGAGCAGAGCAAAAGCAAGCAGTGCCTACCTCCCAATCATCTGGAATTTCCAGTAAACATAAATTTCATGTAGTTTGTGAGCTTCTTCCTGCTGCTATCATTGTTGTACAAAAACAACACAGCTTGACTCATTGCCTATGATGAATCTGCAAGCAGTGCAGAGAAACGGTGGCAATAATATTCCATCTCAAGGAGTTTTGTTTTCCATCAGACAGGTGTACTTAGCTTTACAGAAGCATTCCTAAGGAGTTGGCTGTACTGTGTATTTTGTAAAGCAACTCTCATTTTAACATTGATTTCCATTATGCTGGAGATGTTCTCCCAAATCTTTTGCTATTACTGCTTAGCTATGATGACTGCACAAAGAGAGAGGGACGAATCTCTTAAGCACCAGCTGCCTATCTGGAAAGCACAGCCCAACACAGAAGCAGCCTGATGCTGCAGGATGCTTCTTCTGGCTCCTGTGATGGGACCTGAGGCCAGCTCCAAGTCAGACAATCTCCAGTTCCTTTGCTCTACCCTGGGACTGCTGGTGAAGAGAAAGGAGGCAGAAACTTGTCCTGCACGCATATCAGACCAAGTGACTTTCTGGTTTCAGCAAAGACACAGGGTCCCTAGGGCACTGGTCACGATCACCTGTGTCGTTGAATTAGGAAGATCAAAGGGCACAGGCTCTCGCTTTTCAAGTTGGGTCACAGAGTTGCTGGAGGTCAGATGCCAGTTTCCTTCTGGCCCACAGTGCTGTTTGTCAGACATCAGATTCTTTTCTGAGCCAGTTCCCCATCTGTAAAAGAATGGTAAAAATAATTACCTAGCAAGTGATTGTGGAGATTGGACTTTTTTAGAACAGAAGGCAGGGGCTATTTTACTGCAAATGGCCAGACAATAAATATCTTATGCTTTGGAAGATGCTTAATCAGTCTGTGCTACAACAACTCAACCACACCTTTGCAGTACAAAAGCAACACACACTATATATTACTGATTGGGTGTGGCTGTGTTTCAATAAAGCTTTATTTACAAAAAGAGGAACACAGAATGGACTTGACCCCGTGGGCCACAGTTTGCTAGTCCTTGGAGAGTGCACAGTGTGGTCAGGCCTGGCCCGTTTGCTCTCAGATCCACTCCCTGGCCTTCTGTACATCTATCTGAGCTCCTGGAGACTGAGCCCCTCAAGCTGCACTTCCTGTCTGCCTTGTCAGATGACCACATGGATCTAGCTAGCTAGCTAGCTAGCTAGGTGAGGCACAGAGCTAGCACCTCTTCCACAGCCCCAGCCCTGAGCCCCTCTGGGGTGGCCTAGCCTTGGGGCTATGCCAGCATCATGCCTTACTTTTTCTCCTCCCAACCTGGTATGCAAGTGGTTCATCTTTGGGTTGCCTCACTGTCCCCTGCTGGCTTTCTGCCCCTCCTCGGACTCTCTGTAACTATGTCCCCATATTCCATTGTATTTGTCAAACTAATCAGTTTGAGATCATTTGTTTTCCAGACTGAACCATAACTAAAAGAGTAAATTCTCTAAAGTTGGTTGAGTTTTCAAGGTATGCCTCTTAACACTGAATATTTTTAGTTTTGTGAAGTACCATTTCTACATGATAAATGTCTACAAACATATTCTTACACAGTAGCAATATGAAAAGTGCAGGATATTAGTCATTTTGTAAATAAGTATACTATGAGTATCTACTGTGTGCAATGTACTGTCCTAAGCCCTGGAGACACAACAATACATCCAAGAGTGTACAGTCTAATGAGCAAGTTGATAACTTTATCTTTCACCCCATCCATCCTTTACATATTGCATCTTAGTGAAAATGGCACCCTAGGTAATCCTAACTAGTGTTTATTGGGACCTTCATTTGTGCCAGGTTATTTTCTAAGCATCTTACAAACTTTATTTAACTTTTTTTCTAATGGAAAATTGTTTTTTCCAGTTCTTATGCTTTAACTCTTGTAACAGCCAGTGATATAGGTGGTATCATTTTTATTAACAGATGATAAACCAAAACATAACAGTGACAGGTTTTCCCCCGTGAAAATTAACATGGCGCTGCACAGCTCTTCCCTTTAGCTAGGCCTTCCCCGTTCTTTTTGAGAACACAAGTCAAACTGTTTGCTTTGCGCCTGCGCCAAAGCTCCTCCAATCAGCTGTGGATACGTCATTCTACCCGCCCTTTCAACTGCACCCCCTGTCAAAACCAAATAGAAGGCAGATTTTTATTCTTCTGTTACTTTCAGAGGGTACTTGTGCCTCTTTGGCAGCCCTCCCGTGCCTGCAGTAAAGGTCTCTTTTCTATCTCCATTCTCTCTGCTTTTGCCTCTCTGCTGCAGGAGGACTAAACAAGAAGTAAAATAATTTGTCAAAAAACATGTATTATAAGTGGGTCAGGATCTCAAGCACATAACTAGACCACATACTGCCTCCATTCCAAAACAATAAAGGCTGTATTCAAGGCCATGGTTAGTACCAAAGTCACGACAAGAATCAGGTTCTAAAGTTCTAATTATACATTCCAACCATTAGTGAATTGTCAGCCACCGATCGAAACACCAAGACAGCAGCCAGTCCCCTAGAAGGAATAAAAAGTCATTATATTGTCTCTTTATAGTTTTCAATAGACTCCACAGGCGAATGTAAAACTCAGTAAAGGAACTGCTACACCAGCCATCAACAAAACACTTTACAAAATGCCCAAAAGCTAATAAACACTGAAAAATCCCCAAATCAGAATTTGTTAGATAGGAGACGGTCTAGTGTGTTTCTGTACATATTTAAATCATGTATCTTTTCTTCAGATAAAAGCTTTTTTAGGGATTCCAATATGTGTAACAGATCACAGACAAAAATGGACCTCCATTTTGGGGACAGATGGAAAATTCTAGAAACCAGTCCTCTGTTCCCTATCTTTAGTCCCCATCAGCTTCTAGAGCAGACTCCACTGAGCCCAGGCTTAAGGGCATCATGCTAGTTCATCTTAGTCTCTCTGAATGCCTAGAAGTGACAAGACTCACTCAGGTCATTCAAGAACATGCGTCATGTTCACACCTGGGGCTCTGAGGCCCTTGCCAGTGCTCCTTTCCACATCTCAGCCATATACTCTTTTGACTTAGTTTTCCGGGAACTGTGAAAACCTTGACAGATAACTGTGTCTGTCTTTTGAGCCCATCCACATGGTCAGCAATAAAAAGAGCTGAAATGACTGGTAGACAGTTGGCGAACTCAGTGATCTGAGCCAAATTCGTGACGGTCTCGAGTTCCCCAGCTATGTGATCAGGGCTGTACTGAGATGGATGGAAGAAAGCAGCTCTCTGATCTGCTTAGAGGAGCACTGGGAACTGCTCAGCAGAAGCATTTCCATGGCACTGGCAGCTCCCTTCCTAAGACAGCTGTGAGCTGCGCAAGTTGCCGTCCCCAGGCTTGCTACTGCTTGCGATTGTTTTTACGATGCAATGGCGGGGCACCAGAGCCCTTCGGAGGGCCCCACGGGCTTTGATGCTGCAACGGCTTAGATGCCCTTCTTGGAGGCTTTCCCTTCACCGAGCAAATCAGCTTCTGCTGCCATCCAGGCTGTGCCTAGCTCTCAGCACGGAGAAAGGAAAGCACAGGAAACTCCAACTCTGAGACAGCACTCGGCCTAGGGAACCAACATCTCAGATACAAATTCCTGAGCAGAGATGGCAGGTTAGAGGCTATAAGGAACAAAACTTAGTCACTTTTAACACCACAGGGTAATATTTTTTTATCTAGGGATGTATACTCTAGCTCAATGGCCAAAGCAAGGTCATTAAAAATTATTATAATAAAGCCAAGGGCGTTTCACTTCCAAAACCACCAGCTGGGTTTCCCATCTGCAGGCACATGCCATCTCTTTGCTCACATCTTCTCTCCTGAACAGATTGTATCATCCAGATTCACTTCAAATGAAGTCCACTGTTGCTCTTAGGGCTATTTTCTTTGCAAGGTTTATTTTCTTTGCAATTAAGTGCTGGTCGAAAACTTAGAGGTTGTGCTCGAATTACTATCCAGCCAAGCGATATAAAGACATAAGAGACTGACAGTTTTCCATTGATGGATTAGACACTCATTATTTTTCTTGGCTTTTAACGGCTTTTTACTCTCACTTGTCACTCCGGTGCTCACCCCTTCCAAGATGACAGCACAAATTGGACATAGACTGTGCACTTCCAGCGGCCCTTCCAGAAACCTTGAGTGGTTTGTCAGGTTATTGGCTCATTTTCCTTTTCTTCTAGTAAATTCTTTTTTAAATTCCAGGAAATTGGTTAAGTTCCTGCCTTAAAGAAAAAGTCAATGTCCTTAATTATTCTCTGCTCTTCTAGGGTGTTTGCTCCCTCAGGAATGAGCATCATCGACTTTGACCAGGGGTCAAAGCCTTCCTGGAGTGCTCCAGATGCCCCTCATCCTTGGGCAGAAACCTGCGTGGAGTCACCGGCCTGACTCAGAAGAACTGCACTCTCCATCTTGCCAGGCAGCAGGATCTATTGTGGCCACCCCCAGCGCACCCTGCTTGTCACCCTGCTCCAGGATTTTCTCTTCTTGACAAAGTAAAGAAAAAAAGGCAGTGTTTATCTCTAATAGATGGAATTTGGGGAAGGTTTTGGTTTTCTTTTTCTTTTGTTTTATTCTCTCATGTATTTTCCAATGGAGTAAAGAAACCACTGTCTGTATCTCATTCTGATCTCACAAATTACTCATACACTCATAGCATAAGCCATTTTTGAAATTTCCAGTGAAAGCAAGCATATTTTTTAGGCTGATTAAATAAATGACAAAAATGGGATGCAGCAGAAGGAAGTCGTCTAGAATGATACTGTTCGATACCATAGCCACCAACCAGTTAGCTGCTGAGCTCTTGAACATGACACGTCCAGGGGAGAAGAGCTTAGGAAGTGCAGACTGCACTTCCCAGTGTAAAGGAGAACAGAGAAGTCATGGTAGGTTCTTACTGAAAGGATAATAGCTCTGGTAGACACTTAATGAATAGGAAGCTTCCCACATCTTGCTGGCTCACATGAGTGATTTTCTCCTCCCTCTGGATGCTTGTCCTGAAGATGACAAAATATGATGTCCACAGAGCAGGGGGAATGAACTGGAGTCTATTAGAAAGAATAAAGAAAAGCTCTCGTTAACCAAAACAGCCTCCAAGCCCAGGAAGTGCCCAAGTTCAGGAGCTCATATATACTTGGTTGGGCTATTTTTGTGGGTTGTGAAAATGAAACAATGGGTTGCCATTTTAGCTAGGCTCTGATGTCGGGAGAAACAGGTTTCCTTTGCACCCCAACCTCCTAGAGCTCATCTCAGTTTACACTGTGGTTGCTGCTTTCAGCTAGGCCTCTGATGTCGGAACAGACCCCCTGCTCCCTGAGCTCCAGATTCCCGGGGCATGCATCACCGAGCCTCTCTCCCTCTGTGTTCTAATTCTCCCAGGGCTTATCTCAGGTTCCTTATCCTAGCTGTCTAGTGTCTGTCTCTCTCCTGGTCTGCCTCCTCCTTAACAGTGGTATCCTTAACCACTGTAGGGATGAGGACCCGTCAGGTGATCTGGCTGTTTCTGGCTGAGAGAGCCATTGGCAGAGCAGCAGTCAGGGTCCACCACCATAGCATCTATCTAAGGGCCCTGAGTAGACACCACACCGACAGGAACATCCATGGGTGGATCTGTCTGCAGCACCCCTTGTAGCTTTAAGGCTGTCAACCAGGAACAAACAAATTCACCTAAGAGACTGAGTATGCATAACCTGAACAGCGAGGTGACACGAAGCATTAGCATTAGCCCTGCTGAGGCCAGAAACCCAGATGTCCATGCCAGGTCCGGGGATCCCATGACACAGGAAACTCTCTGAGGAGCATAGAGGCCGGGCAGCAAGCAGTTGTGCTGTAATAGTTTCTTTGTCTTCTGGATATGTTCTTTTCCTCCAAATCCCTTTTTGGGACTTTTGCTTTTCACAGTACTGTCCATAACTATCTCCCATTGAAAACCTTTTCCTGGGCCTACCAAAGAGGGAGAGGGAATCCAAAACAAGAAATAAGGGGAAATAATGTAAAATTACTAATCACTTTTGCCTACAATGGGGAGCTAAAAAGACCATCCAATATCATCTTTCTAGTTTTGAATGTGACCATGGCATGTGACAAGTTCAATCTTCTTCATCTTCTGTGTTCTATGTGAATGAATATCACTGCTCCTAAAATTCCAACTCTCTTTTCATTTACCAAGTACACATTTTGTTTTCTTAGCAGGCTCACATAAAACTATATTGTCACAAAAATGATTGAAACATAGGTTTTGGGTGTGGTTTATACCTGGAATATTCTATATAGCATTTTAGAGTCGTAAATTATTTTTTTCAACCTAGTAGTGAATTCTTATCATTATTAATTATCTGTTAGTTTGGGTCTTTTGAAGCAAAATAAAATGCCTCTGAGCCACCTGCTACTTACCCTGGATGTATAAGTCCCTGTGAGGCAACTTCTTGGGTCCATTTTTCAGACCTCACTAACTGGGGAATTGCTGAAGGAACAGGGAAGGGACCATTAGGAGCTTATGGGGTGCAGGTCTTGGCACCTGGTGCAGGCTGGGGAATGGTTATCGACTTGAGAGGATCCCATGCAATCCCATCGCAATGGGAAAAACAGTTGCCACACTTAGTCTATTCCAACAGTGCAAATATCTGTGGCAGAAAAATATACACAGGAAATCTCTGTCCTTGGTCACGACCCTTGGCCATAGATCATACAATTGTGTGAGTAAGTTAAAAGAGACTAGGACAAAAAGTATGAACTGGTCATATGACCCATCTCTCAGTCGGGAGAGCAACTCAGGTACCAGTCCCACTGCCAGTGGCTGCCTCGGGAGGGAGCCAGCCCACTCTGCAGGGAGGCAGCACAGGTCCAGCGAGGTCTTTTCAACCACATCCATGCACCTGGCCGCAGGATTTCATCAGCTGCACCATCCGAAGCATGAAAGGCCACACATATAATAGAAACCAATGGTCCCTGCAGTCAAGAAGAATGAGGTCTGAAAAGCAGTGCAGAGTTGCTTCTTGTCTGAGCCAGGGACTTAATGTAGTGCACAGAAAAGGGAAATGTCTGTTATTATTTGTGGGAAATAAAATAGGAGTCATAAAACCTAGAATGAGCACCAAAGCACCCATTGTTACAAAGCATTACAAAATGCCTGTGTCCTTTCTTGCAGTTTACAGAGGATCCCCAGAGGAAGCCGTGGTCTCATCCTTTGATTGTTTTACTGGTATAGTTCCTAGACTCCTGCCTGTTGTCCAGCATCCTTACCCTTTGTGCCCAGAAAGGTACCCTGTACTGACCTTTGCATGAAGGAAACACTTTTTAGAAACTTGCTCTTCCCTCATTGACTCTGTTTAGCTAGACCAGTTCATGTTACAGGAGAAATAGGCAACAGGAGACACTGACAACACACACACACACACACACACACACACACACACAGCCTTGGCTTAAAACCCTCAGGGCAAAGAAGAACATTTCCAAGCCCAGCCACTATCTGGGTAAAAGTAACTTTTAAATTAGAACAACTCTCACCTCATGTTATACAGGGCGATGTAAAGGCAGAGACTTGTGGAAACTGCCTGACACGCAACAACACATGTGAAAGGGGGTGGGTGGGTGGGTGTGTGGTTAAAAAGAAAAGACAAATTGAAAATACATATTTGAGCTGCTTATTAAGAACAGTAACATTTCCAAGAATGGGCCCCTTGGGGAAACATTTGATTTGGCTGGGGATAAGCAGTGCCTCTTAGGTATGCCCTGAGAAGATGTGATCATAACTTAATTTTAAATCTGAGGATTGTAATAAGAACTGGTTTTTAAAAGTCACTGCCAAAGAAAAAGGGCAAGCATAAGCCAGCCCCCAGAGGACAAATTGTAAAATGTGTGGCGTTATCTGTGGGGTTAGGAGGCGGGGAAAGGGGGCTAGCTAAAAGCTAATTTCCACTTCTCTTTTCAAAGTCTCTAGCAGTGGGAACTCTGATTATAAGGTCATCTGCTGCAGAGGATGCAACAGTGAGCTCCTGAAATCAGAGTTAGCACAGGGGACAAAAAGGAGGGGAAAAGACTCATTTTCCTGCTCCACAGAGAATGCTTTGCCAACTAAGCGGTTTCTATGAGATGTGGGTAATCTGATGCTTCGGGCCTTAATCCTCCCATTTATGGGCTGATTTTTCATTGCTGGAGACTGTGTCCCTCCCACCAGATGTTATTTTTGTAGAAGGAAGACTACACAGTAGACAGCATGACAGTTGTCTTTCGCCCAAGTTGCACTCCCAAATTTGAAACAGCTGATGTTTTCTTTCCTCCTGAAAGAACTAAAACACAGCCTTGGTACTTACACTTGGTACTAACAATTGTAAAATGGGCATATTTGATCTTTGCCAGGAATGGAAAGTAATGGCTTGACAAGGATCTGCTTGAGGAACCATTTCCTGTAGCTGTGCTGGGCACCTCGGGATAGCCAAACATCCAGGGGTTCTTGGAAATGAATTTAGAATAAACAACCCCCCTTGATTATAAACTTGAGGTGAAAGGAAAACCAGTAAAAGTAATTTTACCCTTTATATCAGATTCATTCATGATTAAAGCTTTAATTTTACACAATGTCATAGAGTCTACAAATAAATAATATCAGTACAAACCTCCTAGAGTTTAAAACTGACTATAATGATCTCTTTTTAAAATATATTTGCATTTATCAGAACACAAAAGCAAATGCCAAGTCACAAAAGTATGAAATTTCAAAGCAGTTGATGCTGTATTACTCAAGGCTTCCTAGACACCACATAAAAATTCCATTAATTTGTATGTGTTTTAATATCCTGATCCCCTTGCCTGACTAAAATTCAATGACCTTCAAGTGCAATATCTACTGTTGCAGTTACTTTCATCTTTACCTGAGTAAAGCACAATCAATGTTCTTGTCCAGCAATTCCAATCAGGTCACTACAGACAGCCCTGCTGAATCTGCAAACTTTGCATTTATATTGAATTAATGAAAGCTGAAAGAGGTTTCCATATTATAGACACACTTAAAGCATCCTTGTCAAAAGGGGATGTAATTACAGTATTGTCCACACATAGCAGGTTGATCAACTTAAGCAAGGTGACAACCACAAATTGATCATGTGGGAGTATCAATAAACATCCCACTAACTATTCTGAAATGTGCCACTGTTAAATTAATCTCCTAGAGCTGAGATGCTTCTGGGGATTAGTAAGAAGATATACTTTTAGTCACTTATTTTCATGTGAGTGGTTTAAATAGACCTAAGGATAGCACCAAAGGCAATTGCCCCCTACAAATTAGATTCCATTAGTGGTTACCACAGATCTTAATTTGGGAATTTATTTCTACAAGTGGAAATCAAAGAAAAATATTATTTATATTTAACATTTAGAAGAAAAGTACATTTTTTGAAAATAAAGCTGGATGATTGGTAAGACAGGTGGAAAAGCAGTATTTGCATCTAGTGTTTGGGACATTTCTGACTTAGGCATTAGACACACCTTAGAGCATTAGCTTCTCTACAAATTTTCTTACTTGCTGGATCTAATTAGATCAAACTTTGAAGTGAGAGGGGAAAAAAGAGGTACATCTGGTTACTTAATTACTGACATATGCTAGCCTATGCAATAATGCTGATTGTTGTTTGGCAAACCTTGACTACTTTTTTCATGAACAATATTATGCTAACTTCTTACTTAAGATACCAAAGAAAAGAGATCTCCAATTATTCCTCTCTCCTAAAGTAATGAGGAATGACCCCATCCTGAGCCACAGTGCACACAGGACTGCTGAAAACACGCAGAGTGCACTTGCGGATTTAGAGAGAAAACATGAGTTTTGCAATCTGGAGCAAACAAGAGGTTCTCCATAGCAAATGGCCCACTGGAAGGATAAACTAAGGTGTCTGATAGGAGCAAAAATCTCAGAGTGTGTACCCACAGAAAGGTAGAAAAGTTACTTTTGAAAGAAATGGGCCACCAGCGAGGCTGGACTTAGAAAAACTCTGGGGCACAGAGCCATGACCCTGCAGCACTCTTCTGTCATTAATCCCAGCACTCAGAGGACCCTGTGAGTTCAAGGCCAGCCCAGACTACATAGCGAGACAAACAAAAAAGTAACCAGTACTTGTGCCCATGGCCCAGGGTGATTTCTCTCAGCAGGAGGCAAAAGTCACACTGATGAGGTAGAATGCTGGTGAATAAGTATTCAAAGATGATTTAGCAGATTTCACGGCAACCCTCAGTACTGGGATTACAGGCACGTGCCAGTGGGGCTGACGAGGGAAATACATTTTTTAAAAAAGAACAAAAGATGACAGATAAAATCAAAACATAATAAAATAACATTAGAAATACAAATTACTGAAGAAGAGTCAAGAACACACGAAAAGCTTTAAAAACTGAGCTTATTAACAAAGGAAAAGAAGTAGGTTTTCTTAATTACTAAAGTAAATGCTAATTACAGAAGATCACTAGAAGAGAGAAGTCACACTGCATTTTGAAGAAAATAACCAAAAAGCAAACAAAAGAAAATTCAAAGATAAAACAGAAGACTCTCCCCATAACAGACCCCCTATTTGATGAGGAGCCACATCAAGTCACTAGAAAACAACTTGATACAAAACACTTCCTGAAACCCTTTCCAGAAAAAAGTACTGTGTATAATCTGCAGCCACACAAGAACAGAATAAAAAACTTCATTCAAAAGAATGACTGACTACCGAATCAATTTGATTATCAAAGTATTGTAATTGTAAACATATGCAAAATTATTGTTATATTTCAGAATATAAATATTAGCAAGAATTTTTGACAGTACAGAAATAATAATCCAATTACCAGAAAAAGAAGACAAGTTGGGGGGAAATGGCAAAAGAAGAAATACTCAAAGCAATAATGGTTGAAACATCTCCAAAGTTAAGAAAAGTGCTATTACAAAAACCATGTCAAACATAAAGAAGGTAAATATGCAGAAATTAAATCTTACTGAAAAATGCCAAGATAGCTAAACCACTATTAAGGAAGTATTAGGAAGACTGGGCTTACTAGATCTTGTGTGTGTGTGTGTGTGTGTGTGGCCTGAGGCATGCTGGGCAAATGCTCTATCCCTGAGCAATACCTCTAGCCCCAGATTTGATAATTTCTAAAAGCATATTGTTGGAAAAAGGATAAATATCTAACAAAATGAAATAAAGAGATCAGAAACAAAGTAAGAATATATAGAAACTTCACATATAATAATCTTCTAAGCCATCTTAATGGTGAAAAGAAGAGACTGTTCCATAAATGGGGTTGATGATTCTTTAGCCACGTGAAAAAAAATTACTAAGCCGCACTTCACATGGTTCTCAAGTATTAATTCCAAATGGACTAAGAAATTAAATGTGAGGGGGAGGAAAACCTTTTCAAATGTCTGCATGTGTAGAGGACTTCTGCTTTCAACTCTGAAACATAAATAGCTTACAAGTTATTAGAGCTAGAATAAAAAATTCTACAGGGCTGCAGTCAGTATCCCAGAATGCCTGGGTTTAACTTCAGGACTCTCATAGTGAAGAGCCAAGAAAAACCTTTATTTCAGACATAAAGTTTTAAAATGTCCAAATAGACCCATACCAAAGGAATTCTCCATACCAAAGGAATACTGTGAAAGGGAAGAGAATTCACCAAAGCCTAATCAGATGTAGGGAGAGAGAGTTCTTCTTCAACCTCTGGTCTCTCTGTCTCCTCTAAAGAAAAAACTGTTGAGCAACATGAATGCAGTTCATAGCCACATCCTCCAGATGACTGAAACCACCCTCTCCCCCTCACCTCGTCGCATTACCAGGGTCCACAGATCACATTTAAGAAGAATATTTTAGGGAAATTAAAATACAGGATGGGGGGCAGAAATGAAGATACTAAAGGAAATTAAAGCCTCTGAAATCAAAGCTGTAGCAACATTAACCATGGCAAACTCAAGCCAGATAAACATACAGCCTCCCACTGAAGGTCCATTGATCTGCATCCTTGCTGCTCAATACTGGATACTCAGCTTCAATCAAAAATTACAAGAAGTGCATTCAAACAGGCAAAAGACACCTTAAAAAAAACAGCAAGCTTCAGAACTAGATTCGGATGGGGCAGTGGTTTGCAAGTGTCAGACTAAGAATGTTTGAAAACTATGATTAAATATTCTAACAGAAAAAGTCAACAACATAATTGAACAGATGAGAAGAGAGGGGAAAATTCTAAGAAAGCATTAAAGGAAATGCCATAAACAGAAGTGAAGATAGTGAAAGGTTCGTTTGTAGACAGGGAATATCCTATGAAGAGTGAGTGGAAGACATGTCAATAGAAAATTCCTAAACTGAAAGTAAAGCAAAAACATGAATGAAAAATAGCAGACTATCCAAGGACTATTGCACAATTTCAAAAGGTATAATACATTTATTAAACCAATATTACATGTATTATATGTAGAAGAAAGATATTACAATGTATTACAAGTATTATATGGAGAAGAAAGATAATAGAGAAGAAATATTTTAAATAATAATGGATGAGAATTTTCTAAAACTAATACTAATGCACCAAATCACAAATCCAAGAAATTCAAAAACAATGAACAAGGTAAATTTTTAAAATCTATACCTAGTCATATGATGGTAAACTAAAGAAAATAAAAAACACAAAGAAAACATTAAAATCAACCATACATTCCAACACTTACAAAAAAAACAAACCTGAAAATGCAGTTTGGGAGGCAGAGGCCCAGCACAGACAGCTCAGTTACTTGGTGAGACCATGTCTCAAAATAAAAATAAAAGAGGGCTGGAGATGTAGCTCATTGCAAAGACCTAAATTCAATTCCCAGAGCTTCCAATAAATAAAAATAAATAAATGTGAACATGAACATAGCTTTAAAAATAAAATAATACTATGACATTTTTTGAAAAAACTATCAGAAAACTTATGTTATAAAGTTTTATACATAATTAAATACACAGTGTACAAATTTTTTGACTAGTTAAATTGAAATTGTTAAACTTATATCCACAGTGTCTTCAAAAGACACTTTAAAGAGAATAAAAACGCATGTCACACACTTGGGGCAGGTATTTGCAAAATATCTGTCAAACCATCTGAATCCAAAATCTAGAAAAATTCTCAAAACTAAACAGTAGAAAACAACCCAATTTTTAAAATAAAAAATAAATAAACCTGAACAAATAGCACACCAAAGAAGCATCGAGTTTGCAGATACAGATACACATGTGAAAAGATGTTCATAAACTACTGTCAGTGGGAAACTTGCAAATTAAAACACAATCAGCACTACATATCTGTAAGAATACCTAAAGTCCAAAACCTCTGAACACCAATGCTGGGGAAGATACTGAACCGTGGGAACTCATTCAGTGTTGGTAGAAAGGCCAAATTCTGCATCGGAAGACTCCTGCAGTTTCTTAGAGAGCTAAACATAACCTGATTAATGATCCAGCAATCACATTCCTAGGTATGAGTTCACTGGAATTGAAAACTTAAGTCTATATAAGAGCTGCTTATAGATATTTATAGCAGCTGTATTCATAATTTCCATAAATTAGAAGTGATCAAGATGTCTGTCAACATGCAAATGGGTCAATAAACCATGATAGATCCACGCAATAGACTCTTACTCAGTGATAAACAGAAACAAGCTAACAAACCAGAGAAACTTAAATCTGTATTGATAAATGAAAGCCAAGTGCACAAACTGAGTGATTGTAAATGCAGCATTCCACGTCCTGAAAGACGCAAAATAATAGAAACAGTAAAATATCAGTGGGTTCCAGTGTACAGGGAAGGGAGGGGAGAACAGGTAAAGCACAGATTTTTAGAGTGCTGACCCTGCTCTGTATGCTAATGTAATCTGGACGCGTGACATTATTCATTTCTCAACACAAAGAGCATGTAAACTATGGACTTTGGTTAAAGTGCTAATATTGACTCACCAACTGTGACCCATGTCCTTAATATAAGTAAGATGTGAATAACAGCAGAAACTCTGCATGGAGACAGAGGAATGTAGCACGTAAGAACTCTGTATCATCTGTTAAGTTTTTCTGTACACCTAAAATTATTCTAAAAACTAAAGATTATTGCTTAAAAAATGATTTTAAATGCATCACAAGTTTTAAGAAGGGTAACCAAACATAATTCCACACAGAAACCAGTAAGAGTGAAGTCACAAAGTACAGACATTCCTTAAATCTTAGAAGCTTCCAAAAAGGAAAAACTAAACTCTCAAACAATCCAATCAGATCAATTTCAGACTTCCTATCCGCAATAATAGATAGCAGAACAATTGAGTAATATCTTTTATAACTTATTTTTAAAAATTCTTAAAATTATTTGTTTATTAACCTATCTGTATACTATGTTTCCATTCCTTGTATGTACATAAGACATGTTAAGCTAGTGAGTAATATCTTAAACAAGCTGAGGAAAATAACTACTCAACTATAATTATCAATCAAGCAGGAAGAAAAAATAAAAACATTTTCAAACTATGACAATCAAATAGGTCACTCCTCACGGACCCACCATGAAGATTAGGAGCAGCTAACACATTAAGAAATTTGGACCAAGAAACTAATGGACTACAAGGGGCATCACTGTGGGGAAAATATTGTTAAGATATTTTTTGTAATTCTAACAGTAATGATAATTTAGGGCTACAGTGTTAAAAACAAATTGTAACTAGAAGAATACTAGACAAAGATAACACAGAAGATGGCAGAGAAGAATTTAACTCATAATATCATAATGGTTTTGTATTTTTAAAAATTGAGATACTGATTAGACGTGGGCTTCCTAGTAAAATAATCACCAAGGAATAAAACTAAAATTTATAATTTTCAAGACTGTGCCATGGGAGGAAAGTTGGCTTAAAACAATAGACAAGTAATATATAAAATGAATGCCACCCTAAATCTGGGAAATTGGACTTCTTAATAACATCCATTCTTTCTAAAGTATTGCAGAGCACTGGCTTGGTTTTACATTGCACTTGTAAACAGGCTGAAAGTAAAATACCAGTGCTGTACTCCCAATGCTGCCTACTGTATCATTTGGAAAATCACATAGGTATTCATGCACATATCTTCAGTGTCACTTTATGAGTAGAAAATCATAAGTATAGTGGGGAAACACATGTGAGGTCCAAACACGATTTGTATATAACAGAAGTGCAAAAAATGTCTTTTCACTCCCGATTTGTAGTAGAAATCACTATATTTACTCAATATTCATCCTGTCCATTCTGCCTAGATTGGACAGTAATAGAATCCCCGAGTCCTAACTGGACACCTAAGATAGAAACTACTGATTCTAGTTTTTATTGCAGCCGAATATGGCCATGCACTTAAATTCTGGTCGATGAAATGCAACTGGAAGATACATGAAAAAAATTTGGAAAGTGGACTTTAGCAAAACCAGTGTGCTTTTTTTCCTTTGCTCTTCTTTGGCTGACTGGGAAACAGATACGATAACAGCACACGGTGACCTTGTGAGTGAAAGTGACACGGGCATAGAGCAGAAATCTGGGTAGCACTTGCATCTCTGAAGTTTGGGTGCCATCCCCACCTAAACCACCTGCCTGGACTTGGATAATAAAAAAGTACTTTTATCCTCTCTAACCTATTAGTATTTGGTTTAGACAAATATTAGCCACTTACAACCAAGTCTAATGAAGCTTATTAGTTCTTTTTAAAATGCGTATTTGGCTTTTTTATTATATATTTATTCTAAGAAACTTCAAAATATTTGTAGGATAAAATGATGTTTAAGGTTAATTTTTACCAAAATTAGAACAAGATAATGCCTTAGAAATGTGCCTAATTATTAAAAGAGAAGTGATTAATATGACTTTGAGCCCAGCTCTAATACTCATACTCATGCTTCTCCTCCTCTGCTTCAATGCGATTGTATTCTATAATGGAAATCACTGTGCCTGTTATGAGCACACATACTGTTACAGGAACAGTCATTCATGGGCTCAGGGGAGGCTTTACGAAAGAAAAAAAGGTACGAACTAGATGAAGACAAGGAGTAATTCACTCATCAAAACAGAAAGGAAAGACAGCCAAGGAAAACAACGTGCTTGGACCTGAGATACAGAAACAGAGTGAGAAAATATGTGCTGAAGAAGGAAAAAGTCTGTTATAGTGGACTCCAAATCCTGTCTCAGAGTACAGATCACCACGCAGTAGGAAATAAGTATGTAACATGGAATCCACTTACTCAATTAAATTTCACGGCAGCATATAAAGATTTACAAAAGCCATTGTAATGTGGAAAATCCTAGTGTTATAATTTTTAAATGAAAATTGCAGGAATTGGAATTGCACATTATGAGTAATTATTCTTCTAGCAAATTACAGTTTCTGACAGGAGACAAGTTTCTTCTGACAAGCCATCAATGAGAGCTAAATCCTACACTGTGGCAGTTTCTGTCTATTAGAAGACTTTCCCACCAGCACTAACTTTTGATTCAAAACCCATCCTGTTTTTCAGCCAGCACTCACATATCACTGTGCTAGGCACCACAGGACATGTGTAATACAGCAGTATAACTTCCAGTCCTCCAGTGCTGAGTCACAATACCAGACAGGCCAGCAGAAAGCAGTATTCCAGGATGTCTTATCTACAGAGGTGGCTGGGAACCTCTTAAACATAAGCCCATCAAGCCCTAAATCAAATGCTATGCACAACTCTACTTCACTTAGCCATGTCCTCCAATTCCCTGTTGCATCGCTACTTGATGTGAGAAGGAGTGAGATGGATGGAAGATTTATTGGAAAAACAGCAGTCCTAAGCATTTCAGTCCATTGAGCCCACGTTAGCAAGGTTACAGGAATTTGTGACCATGTAAACACACTGGTAGTGCCTCTTTCCAGGCCTGGGAAGGGTTTTCTGAAGCCCCCTGATGTCAGAAATCTATGACCTTCACAGTACCTGTGCTTCCTTATTCTTAAAGTTCAAAGGAAGTAATGCGTAAGAAACAATGAAAGGAAAGCACACCTAAAACATCAGTAACGTTTGTAGTTAGGTGGTTTAACTGTGAGTGGATTTCATTGTTTTCTGCCTACTTTTCTATATCATCAAAGTTTCTTTAAATGATTGTCTTTTGTTTTAACACTAGAATTATTAATTTAATAGTTCTTACGGCTTTTGCTGTGTCATGGGCTATAATCTTTTGATTTATTTTTATGCAGATAAAGGTCATGAAAGATGTTTAGTTCCTAAGAAATCTTGGTCCTTTAAATAATGTTGTTTCTAGTCTTATAAATTACTTATTTATAAATAATAATTTTTCAACTAAGTCTTCTCTAAAACACTTTATAGTGGCATATACACTTGCCATGCTACAACTCCATTGATAACTAAGAATAAAGAGTAATAAAATAGGGGACTTTGTGAAGATCCCATAATTTCCATTGATTGTGAAATAAATATATTCAAATGTTCTACTCTGATACATATGTAAAATGTTTGTAAGAAGCAAAAATGACCTCAAGTCTTCTTTTATGAAATAATAATATTCATGTGCAACCACAGGTACTAAAGTATTCACAGATGAATCCAACAGTTTTATTTAATCTTAAGATGCATCTTAGGGTATTTTGCTTAAACTATGCAAAAATGCTACACTTGCTTATCATGAATATATTAATAAAAACTACAAATGCTTATATATGGTCATCATTAATCAATGTGTGTAGAGCAAATTTTTCAAAGTAATGTTACACAGAACATTTTTTTCAAAGGATTTTGCATATATGGTGTGAAGAAAATTTTCCTTCTCAAAATATTTAGTAAACACTGGGTTAAATAAGATGTGTGGGGGAGAGGATTGTTAGTGTTTTTTATAAACTACCTGACTATTGACTTTAGTGGGTAAAGTAGTATTGTAAATTGCTTTAGAAGTACTGTAAATTGTAAATTGAGGATCTCCGGGGCCTTAGATTGCTGATTTAAATTCTGATGTTTTTCTAATTTTGAATTAGATTCAGATGTACGTTCCAATATTCTAAGAAATACATTACGTAGAATTGTTGAAAATATTTATCATCTGTTAACACTGAAAACTAAACAAAACATTAGTACTAGGAAATTAGTTTGCCTTTGCTTGAAGGCAAATTCCATATTTTAGCATAATTCAATCTGGAACATTGATTGCAAGATAGGGGAAAAATCAATCACTCCACACAAGTTCTGTGGAGACCCACTAAAAGCATGAGGGGAGAAGGGAAATTTGAAATACAATAAATCATACTCAAGATAAAACTGTAAGAAGAGTTCACAAATATATTTAGTTAAATGCATGTCTACCAGTTACCCACCATTTTCAAGAATCTAAAGAGTAAAAACTTCCTAAAAGAAGAATTCTGCATTTATTTTTTCTCCAAGATTATTTTAGATACTGGTATGTAAAACTTAATGAAGTAAATGCAGTGTTTCCAGTCTGCCACTTCATTAAGTAATACAGAATACTGTCGATAACACAATTTAACATTCGGGAAACTATGACATTCTTGAATGAAAAGGAAAAAACAAAAACTGCATCACACCATCACAACTATGAAAATCATGTAGTGATAAGACAGCCCAACTAAGAGGCCCAGTGTGTGCTAGATTGCAAAGCCGAATGTAATACCAAATGGGTGAAATGCAAAAACACTTGATTAGCAGAACTGTTCTGGAAAGGCAAGCAAATACCAGATGGAGGTAACACTGATGATCAAAATTCCAATGGAAGAAGGACATTGAGTATCGAAAAATGGAAACTATGCAAGTGCCCACAGTCATATCTTTGAAAGTCACAGTTTTCTAAATACAAATTAGATATCCTTTTCCAAACAATATACCTGGAGCCATTCAACTCGTACTACACATAAAATGACTTTCAGACAGATTTTTCCACTTGTCATGAGATCTTCTCTCTCCTGCAGCTATCAGTTGCTGGTTTCTGTTCAACACTCAAGCCCAAGTTTGGGACTGTTGTTTACCTGCTGGATTTTTTTTTTTTTGGACTGACTACTATTTGAACTTTGAAAATTCAGTTTCAGAATTATCAGCTATAAGTGAAATAAAAGCATTAAGTCATAGTTTAAATGATACTTGTGTAAAGTAATCCAGTGGTGGATGGAGACAGTTATGTCTTCTCAATTCTCAGTAACACGGAACTAATAGTAGCTTGAAATGAGTTGTGTTGAAAACAACTACACCACAGCAATCAGGAAACACCTTCAGAGAGCTTTCAGAGAGCTGATTGTACCACACGGAGCTCACACAACCCTGGCAATATCTGTTAGTGTTCCACAATCCCTTGATTGTTTATGAGCTTTCATTAAAATGTCTAGGTTGATCTGATGCTTTTACTTAGATTCACATTTAGAGTACAATGTAAAGGAATAAAGTTACATTAAAAAGGTCTGGTGTTTCTCAAGTCCTGATGTGGGACACTTCAAGGTGTCCTGTCTAACAACCACATTATTGTCTAGCATAAGAAATAGCAAACTTCTCTGACCAGAATATAAGCACCATGGGAATTCTGGGTATACATGTAGGCATGGAACAGGAAAACTCTGCACTGAGACATAACAACCAGATGTTTTGGCAAGAATTCTAGAAGCACCACTGGTGAATTCTAACAATGTAGTAACTATGTATAAGCATCAACAATTAGTGAACTTTAATAATTCACCCAGAAAGTCATGAGAACAGGGGTTGTTTAGTCTTATGTGCTGCACAAAAGTGTCTGCATAAAGGTATGAGCAAGGTCTGAAATGCATGTCTCCACTTTCCAACTGTGGTGTAGCCCCCAGGAATCTTGTAAATTTTACTAACGTGTTCTGTCCTAAGTACTATCCTGACAAAAAGAGCCATCTCCTATAGGTAAAAGACTAGATATAGTACAAGACTGTAGACTATATCCTGAAGAACTGTAAACTGGGAGTCACTGGAATAAGTGCCTACTAAACAACCTTCAGCCCAGGACAGATGTACACAGATAATTCTGTTGCCTGGTGACTTTGCAGCCATCATAGAGTGGCCCATCACTTAGAGTGGTGTGCTGTGAGTTAGTACACTCCACAATGTTTGCACAATGCAGAATCATTTAGTGACATGTTTTCAGAATGCATTACATTGTTAAGTGATGCATGGCTATATGCAAGGGATGATCAAACCATACAGTGAATGTTTAAATTTTTTAAAAGTTTATTACAGTAAAAAAACACCACATTGCATTAATTTCCCTCAAAATGCTGGCCCTTGCTTCAGATACACTTATTCCACCCTTCTTGTCACTTTCTGAAGTCGTCCTGGAAGTCCTTTGCAGCCTCTTTAGTTGTGTCATGGATGCCTCATAGCCTGAATTGATTCAAAAAGTTTACCTTTCACAGTCATTTTGACTTCTTTATTTGACAGAAATTCCCATAAAATTTTTGAATCAACTCAGAACATCAAGGCAGCCATGAAAAGATAAAAAAGCGGGCTTCCACTGTAATTAAGTGTGGAAGACTATTTTGAGGGGGATTAATGGCAATCATGTCTGTTACTGTAGTAATTATTTTTAATTTAAACATACACACATTTTTATCATTCTGCCTAAACAACCAACAACAGCAAAGTAATTGCACTTTTCAATCAGGACTCTTTAAGATATTTTAAAAGTTATTCTGGAGAATACCACCCAGTACAGCTGTGTCATTTCAAGTTCTGATGTACTTCTTCCCCTCTGAACACATAACAACGATAGATCATAAAAGCAGAATAAGAAGTCACAGCCAGATTCCAGCACAAGACAAACACTGTGGAACAGACACAAGTGAGAATTACAAACCATGGACAGAGCTGGGGCCCTGAAAAAGGAGCAGCAGGAAGGGCAGGCAGAGGAGGAGTGGGAAATGGGTGAACTAATGAGAGGTAGGCCAAGGGCTGGATCTGCAGACACAGACATGCAGACAGGGCGAAAGCACAAGAGATACAACCACACACTACACAAACGGACAAGACAGGGTGACAGTCAGTGAATTGCTCGGCATATGGAGGCTCATGTCACCTGTAGGAGAAGGATACAGATGTGCAGCTGAGGGCAGTGGCACATGCCTGCAATCCCAGCACCTATGAGGCTGTCGCAGGAGGATTTCTGCAAATTCAGGGCCAGCCTTGGGCTACACAGTGAGTTTAAGGCCAGTCTGAACTATATAGTAAGATCCTGAATCAAAAGACAAACAAACAAAAAGGATAGATGGGCCATACTGTTAACAAATCATATTGCTAAATATGGACATTAAAATGCTAAAGGCAACCACTAAAAGAAGAGAGATACAATCTTCTAGGCTGCAGACCAGCAGAGGAAGAAAAAGGAATACAGTGAAGTTCATTGGTTCATTTATCCGAAGGCAGAGAAAGAGGAAAGAAAAGACATAAAGTACAAGAATAGGAGACAGAACAAAAGAAGGTGTTAACAATAAGTCTCGCCTCAGCAGGGTGCATAGTTAAACTCTCTATTAAAAATAACATTGGTCTGAATGCATCAATATTAAAAACTTGTGCTGGTTATAAAATGCAACCTACAACAAAATCACACCAAAAGGCATAAAATGAGATGGGAAAATTAATATATAAAAGGAAACCATTTTGCCAAAGCAAAGTTGCTGTACCAGAATTTGGATTAGATGAGTAGAAGTTAAGGGGAAGCATTGAAAGGAATAATGAATAATTTCATTTGTGACTAAAAAATATGAAAGTCATGAGTTTTTATGCAACACCATCTATATCCATATACAGTGCCTAGATTCAGAAACCGAATTCTTTCACTATTCTTGTTGTGAACCAAATTGAATAAGAGAAAATCAAATTTCCCATAAGGTCAATATTAAACTTAATGATTGAAATATATGTGTGTGTGTGTGTGTGTGTATCCAAGACAAATTAAGTATATAATGAGTGTAGGTAATCTTAACACCTTCTGATAGATCAAGCACACTAAAGGTTAGAAAAGATACATAAAGAAAATAGAAAAAGGAAACACACAGAACATTGGGACAACCAAATGGACCAACTTGACCTAATGGATATATAATCTGTACCAGCAAGAATATATGATTTCTTCAAGTAAACATGATACAGTCATGGAAACATTCCATGTGTGGTCACAGAGGAATCCTCAACAAATTCAAACACTAGTTATCCTATCAACCATGTTCTTCCACAGCAAAGCAATTAAATGACAAAGAAATAAACAATAAATTTTAAAAAGAGTCACAGCTGGAACGGGAGGCAGGAAATGGGCCATGCACTCTAAGACAGACACTGTACACACGGACCTTGAGTCCCACACTCACCTGCTGAGTGCCTGTTAGCCCGCCCTGGGCTTCCTGATGTGTCACTGGCCTGAGAAGATTAAGTGAGGAACCATCTGTGAGCGCACCCAGTACAGTCCTTGGCGGAAACTCAAGTGTTAGCTTCAGTCTTTTCCCATAATGTGTGCTCAATAAACATCTATTGAATAAATGAATACCAAAGAGAGGTAAATATGCATTCTTTTGCAAATGGAATAGAGAATAGAATTAATCAACAAGTCCTATTTTAAACAGAGACAAGAAAAAAATATGACACATTCTATGTTTTTAATTATGCTCGGAATCAAAAAGAAAAAAAAAGATTTTTTTCCAAGCCTATAGAAAATTTGATGCTACAGCCTGTTTACCCCTCTCTTGTTAATTTTTATAATAGCTTTCAATCTTGAGGTTGTGTTATCCAAATAAGAGAACTTACTTGGCAACAAAGAGTGTAGAGGGAAATGTCTGGTATCTCACAGCGGGTAGCAGGATCCAGTTTTCATAGAGGACACAACGTGAAGAGCGCCCTGACAATTTCTTGCCATGACACTGCGTCCGGCAGGGCCGTGCGATCGCCTGCCAAGTGTGACACTGCCGAGTTCCTGAGCGTGACGGGCGCTGCACGGCACGCTGCGGTCCCAGGCCACTGCGCAGAGTTCACAGCGTGCAGGGCGCAGCGCCAGGAGCCTCATGGCTCTCTCCCTCCCGCGGGCGCCACTTTCCAGAAAGCTCTCCACGTGTGCTCAAGCCGGTTATTTGTTTCAGTGCCTGGTTCCTGCAGGCCTCAGAAGAACGGTTTTTGCTCCCTTCATTTCTTCGCTAGTGCCAAGAACATTTCAATTTCATTTTTCTACAGAACATTAAGTTCCTAAGGCCAGCAGCAAGACTGTGGTCAAAGAAGAAAGTGTCTCCAGATCTTGGAGAAAGATGACAGTGGTGACAAGGCTGACAAGAACAACATGCATTCAGTACTGCCGCTGTGAGCCACAAGTGATGGTTGACTGGGTCCTCATCTGGAATGGACCCTATCGGGTTTTTTAACCCCGCTGAAAGCACTAAATATTTACCATCATCAAGAAACATGGCTTAATTTGAAGAAAACGTAAGTATGGCTTATTGGTCTTATTAAAAAATAGAAGTTGGGTATATGAAATATTTTAATGTAAAATTAATATTAGCAACTGCTTTTATATGGGGGAGGTGACCTTCATAAGCTTAAGAGCAAACACAGAACCAAAAAAGAAAGTTTTAAATACATAAAACTCAAATCATGCATGTGGTTAGAAAACTATACACAAAGTCAAAGACAACAAATAGAAAAATGTTTTGATGTCTATGACAAGGTTCATGGTGTTAACACGTGAAATAGTCAAAAATAAAAGGAAAAGGGACATGCTCAGTCACTTCCCAAGCGCAAAAGTAGTAAACAAGAAAATGCATTCAAGCAACAAAATGTTATTTTTATTTCACTTACGGAATTGGTAAAAATTCAATATCACATCCATTGTTGGTAACATTATAGAGTAATGAACACTTTTTCCAGGCTTATGAGAGCACAATTTTTGTTAGGGAAAGAAATATAAAATAACGTCGTGTATTAAGATTCTTAAAAAGTGGAACACTCTTTGATCAAAGAATTTCATCTCCAGGAACTTATCCTAAGAAAATAATAAAACAAGACTACATAAATGTACTTTTAACCATCTCAGGCTTATTTGTTGTAGCAATACATCAAATAATATAAATGCCAATCAGTGGTGTAACTTTAAGTTGTGAAACATGCAGTAGAGCACTTTGTAACAATTAAGCATGAAGACTCGGAAATTTATGGACACAGGAAATGTCTTCATTGCATAACGAGGAAAACACAATGAGGATTTATATGATTGGATCTATTTTCTCCAAATCTGATATATATATATAAAATAAAGGATACACAGTGAAATTTGCATAGCCATTTTTTTCTCAGCAGGAGTACAGGAAATTGTCATTTCTTAATATGTTTCTATGTATGACTCTTTTGTGGTAAACATGTTGTACTTTAGAAAAAGAACACTCACAGAAAATTTATTCCAAGGCATATCGAGGAAGTTGGAGGCCATTGTTGATTTTCTGTTATCTTGGTTTGAAGTCCTGTGCCACTCTGTTTTGCTGATTGGCTTTATTCTGTTTCATTTTGTTTGGTTTTATTCTCTTTAAAATAAAATTTCAAAAAAAGAGCAAAGAAATTCTAAATTTGGGGCCTTCTGGGTTTTGTTACTAAATCTCTTCAGTCCATGAATTTTTAAAAATATTTTTGTTTTAAATGACATATAGTAATTGAGCAATTCTACATATTTATGCAGTTCAGTGTGGCATTTCTATACAAGCATACAATGAATGTGCAGTGATCAGGAGCCTTATTTTAAAAAATCAGGCGATCTCACATAGCTAGAGCATTTTTCTACTCTTCTTTGTGGCTTCTCAGTGTTCCCTCTAACAGGGCTTAGAGGCAGAGGTCAGGCTTGCATTGCCCCTTGGGAGAGCTTGGGGATGCACACAGCAGAGCTGTACCGAGTAGGTGGGGGGAAAGCCACAAAGGCACCACTTTTTCTTCCTTCTCTGAGAAAGAGGCTGGGTGTGAAGTTTATCACACACTCCCAGTCACTTCAGGCACCACTTTACCTCGCAGTGTGTGAAATAAGGTAATGGAAAGAGTGTTGCTGATAGGCCCTGGGGTACCCTGGCCCTCCCCCAGGATGTTCGCACCCCCAAACACCCAAGTCTCTTCTGTAAAATGGCACACAATTTGCACATAACGTATGCACATCCTCTGTTATATTTTATGTGACTGCTGGATTACATATAGAACCCAATGCAATGTAAGTGCTATGTCAATGGTGGTTATACCATCTTGTTTAGGGAATAATGGCAAGAAAAGGTCTTCACATGTTTAGTGCGGACTCGATTTTTTCAAAACATGCTCAATCCATGGTTGGTTGAATCCAAGGATATAGAGCCAGGAGAAAGAGAGAGCTGCGCATACCTTCCTCAACAGTTTGCTGCCAGGGCTGAGTACATGTTAGGCACTAGATCAGCATTTGGCATGTTGAAAGTGCTCTTGGCTTGTTGGTATGATATTGCCCCATCTTGACTCATGGTCTCCCTGTTTGCTTTCACAAGGGCTGCCGCAGAACTCCAAAATAGCCAAATCTACTGTTAGCTTTGAGTTACCACCAAGGTGCTGCTACCACAAAGAAATGCTTGCAGGGAGCTGTTCCCTGGATCCCTCCCCCTTGTCCCTCAGCCACCTGTCCTGAACACTGGGTGTAAATGTCCACATTCCACATGTTCATTCAATAACATGCACAGGCCGTGCAACTAGCAGAGACAGCTCAGACGCACATCCACTGGCACCCCCAAATCCACCATCTGCTTTTGACTCCTGGCTCTATGGGAGGTGGGGAAAGGATACTTGTACTATCAGACTTGCAGGTCAACAGAAACAAACATGCAAGGCATATAAGGGCTTGTAGCACGCATCTTGTCATGGGCTTGTTCTTTGAGGTACTTCAGTTCTTTGTGACACTTACCTGTGGAATGCCCAAAGAATTGCCTTTTACAGAGATGATAAAGAAGTGGATCTGCCAAGGGTCCAAGCCGAAAAATAAAACAAAGGCAACCCCACCCCATGCTGCCTATGGTCGTCCGAACTCTGCTTGTTGCCACCTGTGTCTCCTCCCCAGGCACAGCTTCCCGCGGCCCTTAGGGTCCTGCTTGAAACCACTCCCCCTAGCTATTTTACAGACTGTGGCTTAGACTTCAAAACAATATTTTGATTCATGTTTCATGTTTTTACAGCATTGGTACAATTTACTGATTGCTAGGAAATGCTGTAGTCTACTCCCATCACGCTGCACGGGCAGTTTCTGTTCTATCATACACAGCCTGCAGCTTACGAAAGGAAAATCAGGACATGCAGTTTGGCAGTCAGGAGTCTATTTATACGGACAGGATAGTCAGCCAACCATGAAATCCAGGCCACGTGCACACCATTAACTATACATATTGAGTGATCCGTATGAATAATGTAAGGCTGCACAGGATGGCGAGTGTCTTCCAGCCATGAGACAAAATCCATCTTCCCAAGGCCAGAGAGCAGTCATGGTATTACCTCAGCTCTTCTTTCTGACTGCTTATTTAATTGATTCAACTGTCTTCATTAAATCATTTCATCTGAATAGTGATAAGTTACCGTTGTATTTGGTCTTCTTTAAGACCAACACAAAATGGTTTTTAAGCATTTTAAATCTACCAAGTGACTCAGAACTGTTATATGCCTAATCACTAGTTTGACAATTGCACCTGGAGGAATACTGAACTAATTTGCTGATTTCCAACAGGTAAAATAAAGTCATGGTGACCTTCAGACATATTTGGAAATTACATATATATTTTAATAGAAAATAATCATGCCCATGTATGTTCTGAGCTCTTGCTCTGAATAGGAGTTTATATTCACCAAGGAGCAAGTGAACCCTGCCTCAGAGTGAGAGAGGGGACGTAATTACAAGCTGACCTCTGCATGCTGTTTGTGGGTTTCTGGAGGCGATGTTTGCAATGTGCTTAACACATGTAAGTGCTATGTCAATACTGTTAGCAGTTGGCTTGAAGATGGAATATTAGCCTTCTTTTCAAAAGTCTTTTTGAAAAACTTGTCAGAAGTTTAGCTAAAGCTCAATTTTGATACAAAGTGTTTTTCTTTTTAAGTGTAAACTCTGTGGATTAGCATCATGGAGCAAAACTCAACCTATATGGGCTTACTTTTTTTTCCCCTGTAAACTGCGACTGACGGCTTGGAACCAAATCTTTGCCTAAACACGATCTGCCGTTGCCTTATTCTGGCCAGTGTGCCCCATCAAGACACAACAGGTACATGCACAGGTCTCTCCCGTACCTAAATGCGAATGCAGAGCAAACACGACACGTATAGGAAACCTGAATATATTAAGCAGTTTAGATCACTTTGCGTAACTGCAATACAAACAGGCTTTCTAATGTACCAAATGAGTCACTGAGCCTCCCAGATGGCCTGAATAAAGTTCAAGCAACATTAAAAAAAATAAAGTCTCTTCTTAGATGTGCACCGAACTGAGGTGGATGGGTGGCCAGGGAGGGGTAGTCAGCGTGTTCTGACCTGGGGTAGAAATATTTGAGCCTGTCTGATAAACCAGTTAGGTGTGGCCTTCCAGAAAAATCTATTCTAAGAGGCCTAAAAGTTTTATGGGAAAGGCTTTGAGGGAGAGGCACCGCATCTCCTGGAGCAGACAGCAAAGCCACATATAGTGCCCCTAAGATGAGTCTCCAAGCCCTATGTGGGTGTAGGAGCATGTAGCTGTGTTAGTTTCTCATCCTGGTGACAAAATACCTGACACAAACCGCCTAAAGGAGGAGAGACATATTTTGGCCCCCAGTTCCAGAAGGTTCGGTCCATGTTTGGCAGCTCCATGGCAGCAGGCCTGTGGCGAGGCAGAACACCATGGCAGAAGGGTGTGGTGGAACACAGCAACTCATCTCTGGGCAACCAGGAATCAGGGTGGGTGAGAAAGGGATGGAAACAAGATCTCTTGCAGGTGACACCCATGGCCTTCAGGGAGGCCCCAGCTACAGGCTGTCCAGCTATTGCACTAATCCAAGGACTAGCTCATTGGGGAGGTCAGCACCTTCATGACCCAATCACCTCTCTAGGCCTTGCCTCTGCTGAACACAGCTGCATAGTGGATCCAGGCTGTGTACATGAATGTTTGAGCACACTTCATATTTAAAACATAGCAGCAGGTGGAGTCATATAAACAATAGTAAAAAGAGTCCACTTCATTCACTGTTTCACTTCCTGTAGTAACCTGTGGGCAGTTATGTTCTGAAAATATTCAATGGGCAATTCCTTATTTCCAGAGAGGGAGAGACTATATACAAACAACTTATTACAGTACATTCTTGTAATTGCTCTATTTTATCATTAGTTAATGCTAATCTCTTACTGAGCCTAATCTGCACATTAAACTGTATCATAAGTATTTATGGATATGAGAAAAATGTCCCCCTTACAGGGCTCAGTACTAGCCATGGTTTCAGGAATCTACCAGGTGTCCTAGAATGCATTCCCATGTGGGGATGTGGGGGCTCCATTACAAATGTGACTCCAGAAAACACTGTGAGACCCTGAGATGTGAGATGCACAGCCTGGATCTTTCTCTAATAAATTCAGCATAAGAAATCAGGGCACCTTTCTCACCTGTCTACAGAATGCCAACCACTTGGACAGCTTGAGATGTCTGTTCCAGGGGAGAGGTAGCTTCTCTCAGGAGCAGGGGAAGAACAAAGAGGCAGCCTATACACAGAAGTAGACAGAATGACGCAGAAGTGGCTGTGAGCAGCAGAACAGGCCTAGAAGACAATGACCTGTGAGGCTACTAAGACATCATTAGCAGCAGTGTTGGTGGATAAAGATCCTGCTTCACCTAGCAGAGCAATGGTCAGCAGAGGGGGGTCACCAATAGGCAGAAGAAAAGATCAGTAAAGCTGAAGATGGAACAACTGAAATTAGCAAGTCTGGGGAGCAGACAGAATGAGGAATAGTGAACATATACATGTAACACACTGTGCATGTAGCATAACTTTCCCTCCCATTTAAATGTGTGCATATAAATATTTATGCACTATGTTTGTGAAAGTCAATAGAATTTTCCAAAATAGAATAATCAAATGAATCACTTTCTACAAAACTTGTGGACTAAATTATAACATTCTATGAATACATGTGTCCAATGTCCATCCCATGTAAACTATTCTGTACACTG
>PVJX010009938.1:0-58974 GCA_004027295.1 Dolichotis patagonum
TTTTTATTTTCAGAAAATATAAAACTCTTTGTGAAATTGATTCAAGGATTAAATGAGAATTTACATAAAGTATCATCCAAAGCATAATAAAATAGATGTATGTCTCTCAACTTTGATAATGAAATACACATACAAATAAGCAATTTTAGGGCTAGAAATTTAGCTCAGTGGCACAAGTGTCTGCTTGGCCAGTGTGAGGATTTGAGTTCAATCCCCAGTACAAAAAACATGCTACTTAAGAACAATGATGGGACTGACCACAGAAGTAAAACAGAAATAAACTGGATTTTAAAATTCACAGAAACATAGAATATACAACTTTCCCTAACTAATCAAAGGGCAGTATTAAACAGGTGACTTCTTAGGAAAAAAGGAAATGACATTTCAATATGGCTATTAGAGAACATTAAAATTAAAATTAATCAATATATAATTAAAATAAAAATGAACTTAAAATTTATCAATATGTAATTTTCATTAATGCATGAAACAATAAAAAAGCAGTAAAGAGATATCAAGCTATGATGTTTATAACTCAGAAACCAGTGGGATCATACAAACTGTAGGCAGCTCAGACTAAGGTGCCATAATGTAGGCATTGGATCCGTAGGTGACTGCAGAGCCCAGAGATGTAACAGGGTCACTGAGAAGCAGTCAGCAGCTGGTGGGACCACCAGGAAGGCACCAGTAGTAGGGGCTTTTCCATCAGCAACTGGAGCAATGGAGAAGCTAAAATAGTGGAGGATTCATAAAGGGGACCCAGAAACAGATGCTGCCCCAAGAAGTAGAAAGTAGGAGAGATGTCCCCTTTCTTCTCCCACTTCCCTTAGTCCATTTTTAACCAGTGCCTCCCATTGGCCGAGTCACCTGAAAGTCAGAAGGCATGCTGGCCTGAATAAATATGCCCCTGAAATTCAGAGCAAAACAGAGGATGATCAGAGAATAAAGTTAGTCTCAAAGAGGGCTATGAGTCAAGGTCATGGACCTAAGGAGCTCAAGGGCAAATTATACTAAGCTTTGAGGTAAATGTTCACTACAAAATTGTACAAATTATTTAGCAGCATAAAGTAAATGAAATACTCCAAATTCATTTTATGAACTAGCATGACCTGATACCAAGCCCAGAGGTGTTTGCACAAAAAGCAAACAAATACCAAAAGAAAACTTTTGCCTTCAAATTACAAGGCAAAATATAGGATGAAAAGCCAAAATCATCAGTGCATTAAATAATATACATAATTTCCTTTAAGGATAATAATTCATATTATAATGTTATTGTAACATATAACAAATTTTTAAAAATATTCTGCACAATGAAGTAAGCTATGATAGAGGTTAGCATGTTTTCTCAAAAAAACATAAAGCTTTGGCATTGTGACAGAGTTTAATTTTGCAGAAAGGATGTGACCAAGGATATTCTGATGAATATTATCACATTCTACAGAGAAAAAAATGAAACAACTCTGTGGCAGCTTCATCAGTCCTGTACTCAGAGCCCATTTTAAATGTGAGGTCAGATTCCAGCGAGTTTCACTTTTCTAGGAATTCAGCATGGATTTTTTTCTCCCTCTGGACCTGATTTCAAACTGCTGTTATCAGCAGTTGCCTGACAACTTGACAACCTCTATTCCAGAGCAGTTGCAAACCTGCAGTCCCTACTGCTTCCCACTTGAATTCATTCCAAAGCTGCAGGGTTCAGGTAAGGACAGTTTGCCTTGGATGCAAGCTCTAAACTAATCCACGTCCTCTCCACAAGCTGCTAACTCTGCTGCCATAATCTAATGGCTGAACCTCACACACATGCCCTCGACTTCCAGATCCACCACAGTGAGGCTGCTCACAGGCACTAACTATTTCAGCTGCTCTACCAGCCCGAAATTCAGAGCATCAGTGGAAAGTCTCTCCCAGAGGACTATGGGGACACCATGCTAGGAGAGGGACACCTTTTAACACTGAATCTGAGTTGGGTAATTCCTGGCAAATTCCTGACACTACTGGAGAACTGAGCTCATCCTCTCATCCTCAACCAAAATTTTGGCTCAATTTCTTAAACTGTCCTGCAACCATTGGCCAAGTTGACAGGCATGCTTTATCCTCTCCACAATCCCATGGAGTCCCGAGGATTGTAAAGACAACTACAGAGGAGGGCACAGAGTTTGTCTGTTGAGTTCCTTGATGTTAAACCATCAACATATGTCAAGGCGGGATCATCAGGTTTGGCCAGTGTCACCACAGTAACAGTTGACATAACCAGCCATGGGTGAGGAGTCAAGGTGACACAGTCAAATTTAGTTGCAGCTGGAACTGATGAGGAGCCATAAGCAAGGGCCAGTCACACCAGATCCACACCCTCCATGCGCTCTTTCAGCCTCCAGCCCTGTGTGTGCCTGACCGCTGCAGCTCCACGCAGCCTCTGCGATAAGCAGCCATGTCAGCCTCCCTTGGTCTGTGTCCTGTTTAGTCAGTTTCCCCAGGAAGGCAACATCAATCTGATGCTGGAGCCCAAAGACAGTGCCTCAGGGAACATGACTCAAGTGCAGAAAGGGCACACAGAGCTGAACACTGAGTGCAAACTTAGTCAAAGATACTGAGTACACAGCTGAGTACAAGGTACTGAGCACAAAGCTGAGTTCAAAGGTACTGAGCACAAAGCTTAGTACAAATGTGCTGAGTACAAGCTGAGTAAAAAGGTACTGGCCCGGGCCAGGCTCACAGCAGCACTAAGGTCTTTCACAGGCTTTTTGTTATATTACACGTTGACTCCATTTACTACAAAGTCTTCATATCGAGAATGCAAGGGCTGCCCACCGATCTTGGCAAGTCCCTCATTTTCTTCCTCAGGGAAATCAGCATGGCCATTTCCATACCAGAAAATTCTGCACAGCCATAGGCAGCATCTGAAAGAATCCTAGTTCTGAGCTTCCTCAGCCTCTCTTTGTCCAGAGTTGAGTGGCTCCTAGGCTGTGCCCCTGCAAAGCCATGTGGCCTTGTTCTCCAGTATTCTGGGTGGTGTTTTCTGGGGCTCCTCACCATCATCTCTGGGCTTCAGACTCTGAATTTGCTCACCATAGCTCACCCACTGCCTGGAAAGGCCCTGGGATATTCTCTGATGGAAGCTTCTTTTCTCTGTCCTCTTCTATGCTTCTCTGACCATCCTCTGGCATCTTCCTTTTCTCCTTCAAGTTTTCCCCATTTCAGCTCCTGCAGGGTCTGCTCTCTCCTGCAGGGACCCTGCAGGGCTGGAGCATGGGGCCCAATGTGGCCTGGGGCTACTTCCATTTGCTGTGCCATACCAGTATCTTTCTTTCAATTAGCAGTGACAAACGAAAATATCTAGTAAGAGAATAGATGTCGTTCACAATTGTAACAGAATGTATTAACTAATCCAAAAATCTATGATAGATGTGTAAATAATGTTTTTCAGTTTCAGTGAAAGGTACATAAGAAGGCTTGGTAATATTCTTTTATGGGAGGAACTAATCTTGAAAATTCATGATTTCTCTTTTAAAAACATGTAAATATAACAGATCAGAATTAAAATTCAAGTAAGTTGTTTCCTCTCAATAAGTAGTTCCAAAAATTCATTTAAAAATATAGCAATGCTGCAGGTTAATAAGATAATATTGTTTGAAACCCATATTGCAAATTCTGATAATAGGGGGCAAAGCACCCACTTATGTACATGGTAATTTAATATAGAACTGAAATAACTTTTCAGCAGGAAAAGGAAACTTAGTAAATTATATTCATCTCCTAAGGGAAGTTAGGCCTGGTATGACAGCACAAATAAAATAAAACTGTGTTAAATATCTAAAGATACATCAAATGCAACATTAGCAAATGCATTTGGAAGGCTAGGGATTTAGCTCAGCAGCATAAGCACCGGCCTGGCAAGTGTGAGGTTGCAAGTTTGATCCCTGGTACCAAAAAACAGTCCACTGCAAATGTATTTGGTTAACTCTTACTTTTAAAACATCTTAATGATTATGATTAAGGAAACTTTTTAAAGAAGAAACACAAGATCAGGCAGTCAGAAAGGAGCATGATATAACCCAAGAAACTGATGGGAAGAAAAGCAGAACTAAAGAGGTGATCTGAGGGAAAATACTTATGGAAGGATAATTTTAAAAAATCCTAGAAAATGCCTGCAATTTAACAAGAAAAGCTAAAATAACTTTTATAAATGGCAGAGAAAATGCAAACATTTCAATCTGAATAGGCCATAACTAAATGGTAGTTTTGCTTTAGTTACATTTGTATCCTACTTTTAACTGTATGTTTGTATTACAGAAGGTGATGTTGTTTGAGGATGTTGGTCCATTGCTCCCTTGAAATATTTCACATCTTTCTATCTTTTTACTTCCCATCATCTGAACCCCTTCATTATTTCCAAGTGTCACTCTTTAAGCTTCATCTTATTTTTCCTTTACTTTAATTCATTTATTTCTTTTTTTAAATTTTATTTAAACAGACAAAACAAAACAAAACAAAACAGAATAAAGGGCATCAACAATACAGAATTCCAAGGAAAAAAGGAAAACAACAACAACAAAAAATCCTAAGAAGTTATTACTTGACAAATTACATACTGACTTCTTGGAAATAGTTGTTCAAATTACAATATTAAAACATGTAAAGTATACATTCAAACAATAAGACTGTTAACAGTTCTGTTCCACAATCTGACAAAAACAGCAATATGGTCATCCATCTTACCCACTCAAATATACATGCAATTATATCAAAAGGGTAAAATTAAACACAACAAAACTGAACACAGCGGATCACAAGAAAGCAATGTAAGAGACATAAATTTCAAAACTAGACAATCAGAGATATTCACTCTCTATCATATTGACTCTTGCTTTCTTCCAAATAGTTGTCCATATTGTCACATACAGGAAATTCACATGGAACAACATAGTTTGGAACTGAACTGAACAGGATGAGGAAGGCATTTCAGGTCTTCAAGACCAGACAATAGGGAAGCAAAGAATGGCTGTCATAGTGTCTCTCATTCTCCTCAAAACAGCTGTCCATACCTTCATATTTGCTGAACTTAAACAAGACAAAACAAGCTAAAATCACTTTGAACAAAAAGTGATAGTTTTGCTGGATTTCACATCATGACATTATGGAATCAGCACTGGGTATTGTAGTGTCTCTTTTTCTTCTAAGTAGTTGTTCATTTCAACATGTGTTATATAGTTGGTTCTTGTAAACTGTTTATAAGCTCTACACATGCATGACTCTCTAAATGTATATTTATCCTTTCTGTATTAGAGGTAAAAACCAAACAAAGCAAGATAAAACAATTCCTAGAAAAGCATAAGGCAAAAAAGTCACATAAAAACACAATACTAGGTGATCTACAATGGTTACCATGATGTCTCAGCAGTACAAATCAACATTAATAAAAATGAAGCATTGGAGACATTATAAGACTTCAAAAGCAATTAATAATCAAACCAGAGTGGGTATCTTAGTGAATCTTGTTATCTTCAGTGTAGTTGCCTATACTCTTAGACTTGATGCTATCAATTATAACAGATTTAAATAAAATCAGTCAATACAAAGTAGCAATCTAACAAATAAGATTCAAATAAGATCAGTGTTAGTAAAACAGTTTAAGTTATAAAGGGCTTCATATTAAGTTGATAGGAAAATTAGGGATGATTACCGTAATATGTCCTCTTATTTTTGGAATAGCTGAACATGTCCTCAAGTCTAGCATAAGTAAAAAAACTGGAACAGCATATAATTCATCCAAACAGAGTGGTAATAATTTCCAACATGGTGCAGATCTCAGGAAATCCTCTTTTTTCTTAATTCCCCGCACTGGTGTGGCTGCGGCTTGCCAGACCACAGCCACTTTCCAGGGCGGCATGCCAGTTGCTGGTTGGTTAGGTGCCCTAAGATCCAACATGGTGTGCATCTCAGGAAATGCTCTTGCTTCTTATTTCTCTACTCTGAGGTGGCTCTGTCTTGGCAGACTACAGTCACTTACCAGGGCAACAGGCTAGTTGCTGGTTGGCTCGGCGCCCAAAGTTCCAACATGGCGGGGATCTCAGGAAATGCTCTTGCTACTTATTTCCCCACCCTGGGGTTGCCACGGCTTGCCAGACCACAGTGACTTACCAGGGCAGTATGCTAGTTGCTGGTTGGCTCAGCACCCTACGTTCCAACATGGCGGGGATCTCAGGAAATGCTCTTGCTACTTATTTCCCCACCCTGGGGTGGCCGCGGCTTGCCAGACCACAGTGACTTACCAGGGCAGTAGGCTAGTTGCTGGTTGGCTCAGCACCCTAAGTTCAAACATGGCAAGGATCTCAAGAAACGTTCTTGATGCTTATTTCTCTGCCCTGTGGTGGCCGCAGGTTCCCAGAACACAGTCAGTTATTAGGGTGGCAGGCTAGTTGCTAGTTGGCTCGGCCCTATAATTTCAAATATGGTGCAGATCTCAGGAAATGCTTTTTCTTATTTCATTGCCCTGGGGTGACCACAACTTGCCAGACTGATGTCAGTTACCAGGGCAGCAGGCCAGTTGTTGGTTGCCTCGGCACCCTATGTTCCAGCATGCCAGAGATCTGCAGAAATGCTCTTGCATCTTATTTCCCAGCACTGAGGTGGCCACCTCTTGCTAGACCACAGTCACTTATCAGGGCAGCAGGCGAGTTGCCAGTTGGCTCAGTGCCCTAATTTTGAACATCACGTGGATCACAGGAAACACTCTTGCTTCTTATATACTCTCCCTGAGGTGGCTGTGGCTTGCCAGACCACACTCACTTACCAGGGCGGAAGGCTAGTGACTGGTTGGCTCTGCACACTAAGTTCCATCATGGCAGAATCTCAGGAAATGCACTTGCTTCTTATATTCCCGCCCTGGGGTGGCCGCGGCTAGCCAGTCCACCGTCACTTACCAGAGTGGAGGTTAGTTGCTGGTTGGCTCTGCACCCTAAGTTCCAACATGGTGTGGATCTCAGGAAACACTCTTGCTTCTTATTTCCCTGCACTGGGGTTGGCGTGGCTTACAGACCACAGTCACTTATCAGGGCGGCAGGCTAGTTGCCGGTTGGCGAGGCACCCTAACTTCTAACATGGTGCGTGTCTCAGGATATGCTCATTCTTATTATTTCCCAGCACTGGGGTGAAGACAGCTTGCCAGACTACAGTCACTTAAAAGGGTGGAAGGCTAGTGGCTGGTTGCCTCAGCGCCCTAAGTTCCAACATGGCGAGGATTTCAGGAAATGCTTTTTCTTCATATTTCCCCGAGATGGGGTTGCTGCAGCTTGCCAGACCACAGTTGCTTACCAGGGTGGCAGGCTAGTTGCTGGTTGGCTCTGCACCCTAAGTTCCAACATGGTGCAGATCGCAGGAAATGCCCTTGCTTCTTATTTCCCTGCACTTGGTTTGTCATGGCTTGCTAGACCACAGTCACTTACCAGGGCAGCAGGCTAGTTGCCGTTTGGCTTGGTGTCCTAAGTTCCAACATGGTGCAGATCTCAGAACACGCTCTTTCTTCTTTTTTCCCACAGTGGGGTGGCCATGGCTTGCCAACCCACAGTCATTTACCAGGTCATCAGGCAAGTTGCTTGTTGGCTCGGCGCCCTAATTTTGAACATGACACGGATCACAGTAAACACTCTTGCTTCTTATATACTCTCCCTGGGGTGGCCCCAGCTTGCCAGACCACAGTCACTTACCAGAGCAACAGGCTAGTTGCTGGTTGGCTTGTTGCCCTAAGGTCCAACGTGGTGGGGATCTCAGGAAATGCTCTTGCTTCTTATTTGTCCTCACTGTGCTTGCTGTGACTTGCCATAACACAGTCACTTATCAGTGCAGCATGCTAGTTGCTGGTTGGCTTGGTGCTCTAAGTTCCTGCAGATCTAAGTTTCCTGCAGATCTCAGGAAAAGCTCTTTCTTATTTCCCAGCCCTTGGGTGACAACAGCTTGCCAGACCACAATCACATACCAGAGAGGAAGGCTGGTTGCTGATTGGCTCAGTGCCCTAAGTTCCAACATGGTGTGGATCTCCGGAAATCGTCTAGTGTCTTATTTCTCTGTCCTGTGGTGGTGGTGGCTTCCCAGAACACAGTCACTTACCAGGGCAGTAGGATAGTTGCTGGTTGGCTAGGCGCCCTAAGTTCCAGCATGGGGGGATCTCAGGAAACGTTCTTTATGCTTATTTCTCTGCCCTGTGGTGGCCGCAGCTTCCCAGAACACAGTCACTTATCAGGGTGGCAGGCTAGTTGCTAGTTGGCTCGGTGCTCTAATGCTGAATATGGTGCAGATCTCAGGAAATGCTTTTTTATTTCCCAGCCCTAGGGTGACAACAGCTTGCCAGAGCACAATCACGTACCAGGGAGGCATGCTGGTTGCTGATTGGCTCTGCACCCTAAGTTCCAACATGGTGCAGATCTCAGGAGATGCTCTTGTTTCTTATATCCCCACCGTGGGGTGGTCGTGGCTTGCCAGACCACAGTCACTTAACAAGCGGCAGGCTAGTTGCTGGTTGGCTCGGCGCCCTAAGTTCCAACATGGTTGGGATATCAGGAAACATACTTGATGCTTATTTCTCAGCCCTGTGGTGGCCGCAGCTTCCCAGAACACAGTCACTTATCAGGGCGGCAGGCTAGTTGCTAGTTGATTCAGCTCTCTAATTTGGAATATGGTGAGATCTGAGGAAACGCTCTTTATTATTTCCCTGCCCTGGGGTGACCACAACTTGCCAGACAACAGTCAATTACCAGGGCAGCAGGCTAGTTGCTGATTGACTCAGTGCCCTAAGTTCCAACATGGTGTGTATCTCAGGAAAGTGTATGGTTTCTTATTTCCCCACCCTTGTGTGGCCACGGTGTGCCAGACCACAGTCAGTTACCAGGGCGGCAAGCCAGTTGTTGGTTGCCTCGGCGCCATATGTTCCAGTATGCTGGGGATCTGTGGAAATGCTCTTGCATCTTATTTCCCAGCACTGGGGTGGCCGCCGTTTGCCAGACCACAGTCACTTACCAGGGCAGCAGGGTAGTTGCTGGTTGGCTTGCTGCCCTAATTTCAAACATCACGTGGATCACAGGAAACACTGTTGCTCCTTATATACTCTCCCTGGGGTGGCCACGGCTTAACAGACCACAGTCACTTACCAGGGCAGAAGGCTAGTAGCTGGTTGGCTTGGCGCCCTAAGTTTCAACATGGCGAAGATTTCAGGAAATGCTTTTTCTTCATATTTCCCCGAGATGGGGTTGCCGCAGCTTGCCAGAACACATTCGCTTACAAGGGTGGCAGGCTAGTTGCTGGTTGGCTCTGCACCCTAAGTTCCAGCATGATGTGGATCTCAGGAGATGCTCTTGCTTCTTATATCCATGCCGTGCAGTGGCCGTGGCTTGCCAGACCACAGTCACTTACCAGGGCAACAGGCTAGTTGCTGGTTGGCTTGGTGCCGTAAATTTCAAAATGGCGGGGATCTCAGTAAATGCTCTTGCTTCTTATTTCCCTGACCTGGGGTGGCCACAGCTTGCCAGACCACAGTCACTTACCAGGGTGGCAGGCTAGTTGCTGGTTGGCTCTGCACCCTAAGTTCCAACATGGTGCAGATCGCAGGAAATGCCCTTGCTTCTTATTTCCCTGCACTTGGGTTGTCACGGCTTGCCAGACCACAGTCACTTACCAGGGCGGCAGGCTAGTTGCCGGTTGGCTTGGCGCCCTAAGTTCCAACATGGTGCGGATCTCAGAAAATGCTCTTTCTTCTTTTTTCCCCTCACTGGGGTGGCCTTGGCTTGCCAAACCACAGTCATTTACCAGGGCATCAGGTAAGTTGCTTGTTGGCTCAGTGCCCTAATTTTGAACATGACATGGATCACAGGAAACACTCTTGCTTTTTATATACTCTCCCTGGGGTGGCCCCGGATTACCAGACCACAGTCACTTACAAGGGCGATAGGCTAGTTGCTGGTTGGTTTGGTGCACTAAGGTCCAACGTGGCGGGGATCTCAGGAAATGCTCTTGCTTCTAATTTGTCCACGATATGGTGGCTGTGACTTACCAGAACACAGTCACTTATCAGTGCAGCATGCTAGTTGCTGGTTGGCTTGGTGCTCTAAGTTCCAATATTGTGCAGATCTCAGGAAAACCTCTTTCTTATTTTCAAGCACTAGGGTGACAACAGTTTCCACAGATGCAGGCTGGTTGATGATTGGCTCAGCACCCTAAATTCCAACATGGTGTGGATCTCAGGAAATTGTCTACTGTCTTATTTCTCTGTCCTGTGGTGGCTGCGGCTTGCCAGAACACAGTCACTTACAAGGGCAGTAGGATACTTGCTGGTTGGCTAGGCGCCCTAAGTTCCAACATGGTAGGGATCTCAGGAAATGTTCTTTATGCTTATTTCTCTGCCCTGTGGTGGCCGAAGCTTCCCAGAACACCATCACTTATCAGGGCGGCAGGCTAGTTGCTAGTTGGCTCGGCGCTCTAATGCTGAATATGGTGCAGATCTCAGGAAATGCTCTTTCTTATTTCCCAGGCCTGGGGTGACAACAGCTTACCAGAGCACAATCATGTAACAGGGAGGCAGGCTGCTTGCTGATTGGCTCTGAACCCTAAGTTCCAATATGGTGCGCATCTCAGGAAATGCTCTTGTTTCTTATATCCCCACCATGGGGTGGCCATGGCTTGCCAGACCACAGTCACTTACCAGGATGACAGGCTAGTTGCTGGTTGGCTTGGCGCCCTAAATTTCAAAATGGCGGGGATCTCAGGAAACGCTCTTGCTTCTTATTTCCCTGACCTGGGGTGGCCACAGCTTGCCAGATCAGAGTCCCTTACCAGGGTGGCAGGCTAGTTGCTGGTTGGCCCTTCACCCTAAGTTCCATCATGGCAGGGATCTCAGGAAATGCATTTGCTTCTTATATTCGCGCCCTGGATTGGCCTTGGCTACCCAGACCACAGTAACTTAACAGGGTGGCAGGCTAGTTGCTGGTTGGCTCTGTACCCTAAGTTTCAACATGGTGCGGATCTCAGGAAATGCTGTTGCTTCTTATTTCCCCGCACTGGAGTTGTCACAGCTTGCAGACCACAGTCACTAACCAGGGCGGCAGGCTAGTTGCTGGTTGGCTTGGTGCCCTAAATTTCAAAATGGCGGGGATCTCAGGAAATGCTCTTGCTTATTATTTCCCTGACCTGGGGTGGCCATAGCTTGCCAGACCACAGTCGCTTACCAGGGTGGCAGGCTTGTTGCTGGTTGGCTCTGCACCCTAAGTTCCAGCATGATTCGGATCTCAGAAGATGCTCTTGCTTCTTATATCCACACCGTGCAGTGGCCGTGACTTGCCAGACCACAGTCATGTACCAGGGCAACAGGCTAGTTGCTGGTTGGCTTGGCACCCTAAATTTCAAAATTGTGGGGATATTACAAAATGCTCTTGCTTCTTATTTCCCTGACCTGGGGTGGCCGCAGCTTGCCAGACCACAGTCGCTTACCAGGGTGGCAGGCTAGTTGCTGGTTGGCTCTGCACCCTAAGTTCCAATGTGGTGCAGATCTCAGGAAATGCCCTTGCTTCTTATTTCCCTGCACTTGGGTTGTCACGCCTTGTCAGACCACAGTCACTTACCAGGGCATCAGGCTAGTTGCCGGTTGGCTTTGTGCCCTAAGTTTCAACATGGTACAGATCGCAGAAAATGCTCTTTCTTCTTTTTTCCCCTCACTGGGGTGGCCGTGCCAAACCACAGTCATTTACCAGGGCATCAGGCAAGTTGTTTGTAGGCTCGGCGCCCTAATTTTGAACATGACACGGATCACAGGAAACACTCTTGCTTCTTATATACTCTCCCTGGTGTGGCCCCGGCTTGCCAGACCACAGTCACTTACCAGGGCAGTAGGATAGTTGCTGGTTGGCTAGGCGCCCTAAGTTCCAACATGGTGAGGTTCTCAGGAAATGTTCTTTATGCTTATTTCTCTGCCCTGTGGTGGCCACAGCTTCCCAGAGAAAAGTCACTTATCAGGGCAGCAGGCTAGTTGCTAGTTGGCTCGGCGCTCTAATTTCAAATATGCTGCAGATCTAAGGAAACACTCTTTCTTATTTCCCAGGCCTGGGGTGACAACAGCTTGCCAGAGCACAATCACGTACCAGGGAGGCAGGCTGCTTGCTGATTGGCTCTGCACCCTAAGTTCCAACATGGTGCGGAGCTCAGGAGATGCTCTTTTTTCTTATATCCCCACTGTGGGGTTGCCGCAGCTTGCCAGACCAGAGTCACTTAACAGGGTGGCAGGCTAGTTTCTGGTTGGCTCAACACCCTAAGTTCCAACATGGTGGGGATCTCAGGAAACATTCTTGATGCTTATTTCTCTGCCCTGTGGTAGCCGCAGCTTCCCAGAACACAGTCACTTATCAGGTGGGCAGGCTAGTTGCTAGTTGATTCGGTACTCTAATTTTGAATATTGTGCAGATCTCAGGAAATGCTCTGTCTTATTTCCTGCCCTGGGGTGACCACAACTTGCCAGACAACAATCAATTACCAGGGCAGCAGGCTAGTTGCTGATTGACTCGGTGCCCTAAGTTCCAACATGGTGTATATCTCAGGAAACTGTATGGTTTCTTATTTCCCCACCCTTGTGTGGCCGCAGTTTGCCAGACCACAGTCAGTTACCAGGGCTGAAGGCTAGTGGCTAGTTGGCTCTGCACACTAAGTTCCATCATGGTGGGGATCTCAGGAAATGCACTTGCTTCTTATATTCTCACCCTGGGATGGCTGCAGCTAGCCAGACCACAGTCACTTACCAGGGTGGCAGGTTAGTTGCTGGCTGGCTCTGCACCCTAAGTTCCCACATGTTGCGAATCTCAGGTAACCCTCTTGATTCTTATTTCCCCACCCTTGTGTGGTCACGGTTTGTCAGACCACAGTCAGTTACCAGGGAGGCAGGCTAGTTGCTGGTTTCCTTGGCGCCATATGTTCCAACAGGCCAGGAATCTGCGGAAATGGTCTTGCTTCTTATTTCCAGACATTGGGCTGGATGCTGCTTGCCAGACCACAGCCACTTCCCAGGGCGGTAGGCTAGTTGCTGGCTGCCTCAGCACCCTAAGTTCCAAAATGGTGTGGATCTCAGGAGATGCTCTTGTTTCTTATATCCCCGCCTCGGGGTTGCCACAGCTTGCCAGACCACAGTCACTTAACAGGGTGGCAGGCCAGTTGTTGGTTGCCTCAGCGCCCTATGTTCCAGCATCCCAGGGATCTGCAGAAACACTCTTTCATCTTATTTCCTGGTACTGAGGTGGCCACCACTTGCCAGACCACAGTCACTTACCAGGGCAGCAGGGTAGATGCCAGTTGGCTCCGAGCCCTAATTTCAAAATCACATGAATCACAGGAAACACTCTTGCTCCTTATATACTCTCCCTTGGGTGCCCTCGGCTTGCCAGACCACAGTCACTTACCAGGGCTGAAGGCTAGTGGCTAGTTGGCTCTGCACACTAAGTTCCATCATGGTGGGGATCTCCGGAAATGCACTTGCTTCTTATATTCTCACCCTGGGGTGGCTGCGGCTAGACAGACCACAGTCACTTACCAGGGTAGCAGGTTAGTTGCTGGTTGGCTCTGCACCCTAAGTTCCAACATGGTGCGAATCTCAGGTAACGCTCTTGATTCTTATTTCCACGCCCTTGTGTGGTCACAGTTTGTCAGACCACAGTCAGTTACCAGGGAGGGAGGCTAGTTGCTGGTTTCCTTGTGCCATATGTTCCAACATGCCAGGAATCTGTGGAAACGGTCTTGCTTCTTATTTCCAGACTTTGGGCTGGCCGCCGCTTGCCAGACCACAGCCACTTCCCAGGGTGGTAGGCTAGTTGCTGGCTGCCTCGGCACCCCAAGTTTAAAAATGGTGCGGATCTTAGGAGATGCTCTTGCTTCTTATATAACAGCCATGGGTTGGCCACGGCTTGCCAAACAACAGTCACTTACAAGGGTGGCAGGCTAGTTGCTGGTTGGCTCGGTGCTCTAAGTTCCAATATGGTGCAGATCTCAGGAAACACTCTTTCTTATTTCCTCACCCAGGGGTGAGCACAGCTTGGCAGACAACAGTCACTTACCAGGGCGGCAGGTGAGTGGCTGGTTGGCTCATCTCCCTAAGTTCCAACATGGTGCAGATCTCAGGAAATGCTCTTGCTTCTTATTTCCCTACACTGGGGTTGGCGCAGCTTGCCAGACCACAGTCACTTACCAGGGCGGCAGGCTAGTTGCCGGTTGGCTTGGCGCCCTAAGTTCCAACATGGTGCATATCTCAGGAAACGTTCATTCTTCTGATTTCCCAGCACGGGTGTGGCCGAACCGGCCAGAGCACAGTCACTTTCCTGGGCAGTAAGCTAGTTGTTGCTTGGCTCGGGGCCCTATGTTTCAAAATGGCAGGGATCTCAGGAAACGCTCTTGTTTCTTATATACTCTCCCTGGGTTGGCTGCAGCTTGCCAGACCACCGTCACTTACCAGGGTGGCAGGCCAGTTATTGGTTGGCTCAGCACCCAAAGATCCAACATGGTGTGGATCTTAGGAAATGCTCTCGCTTCTTATTTCTCTGCCCTGAGGTGGCTCTGTCTTGCCAGACCACAGTCACGTATCAAGGCAGTAGGCTAGTCCCTGGTTGGCTCAGTGCCCTAAATTCCAACATGGTGAGGATCTCAGGAAATGCCCTTGTTTCTTATTTCCCTGCACTTGGGTTGTTGCGGCTTGCCAGACCACAGTCACTTACGAGGGTGGCAGTCTAGTTGCCGGTTGGCTTGGCACACTAAGTTCCAATATGGTGTGGATCTCAGGAAATGATCTTTCTTCTTATTTCCCTGCACTGGTGTGGTCGCAGCTTGCCAAACCACAGTCATTTAACAGGGCATCAGGCTAGTTGCTTGTTGTGTTGGCGCCCTAATTTTGAACATGACATGGATCACAGGAAACACTCTTGCTTCTTATATAATCTCCCTGTGGTGGCCATGGCTAGCCAGACCACAGTCACTTACCAGGGTGACAGGCTAGTTGCTGGTTGGCTTGGTGCCCTAAGTTCCAATGTGGCGGGGGTCTCAGGAAATGCTCTTGCTTCTTATTTGTCCACACTGTGGTGTCCCCGACTTGCCAGGCCACAGTAACTTACCAGTGCAGCATGCTAGTTGCTGGTTGGCTCGGTGCTCTAAGTTCCAATGTGGTGCAGATCTCAGGAAAAGCTCTTTCTTATTTCCCAGCCCTGGGGTGACAACAGCTTGCCATACCACAATCACGTACCAAGGCGGCAGGCTAGTTGCTGGTTGGCTCAGGGCCCTAAGTTCCAATATGGCAGAGATATCAGCAAATGCTCTTGCTTCTTATTTCCCCACCCTGGGGTGTTCGCAGCTGGCCAGACCACAGTCACTTACTAGGGCATCAGGCTAGTTGCTGTTTGGCTCTGCCCACTAAGTTCCATCATGTTGCGGATCTCAGGAAATGCCCTTGCTTTTTATTTCCCCGCACTGGGGTTGTCACGGCTTTCCAGACCACAGTCACTTACAAGGCTGGCAGGCTAGTTGATGATTGGCTCTGCACACTAAGTTCCAGCATGGTGCAGATCTCTGGAAATGCCCTTGCTTCTTATTTCCCCACACTGGGGTTGTTGCAGCTTGCCAGACCACAGTCACTTACCAGGGAGGAAGGGTCATTGCAGGTTGGCTGGGTGCCCAAACATCCAAAATGGCTTGGATCTCAGGAAGCGATCTTGCTTCTTATTTCCCCACCTTGGCATGTCCATGGCTTGCCAGACAATGGTGACTTCCCATGGAGCCAGGCTAGATGCTGGTTGTTTCTGCAACCTAAGTTTCTACATGGAGTGGATCTTAGGAAATGCTCTTGCTTCTTATTTTCCCACCCTGGGATCACCGTGGCTTGCCACCAACTTTCAATTCCCAGGGAGCCAGGCTAGATGCTGGTAAGTTCCATGACCTAAGTTCCTACATGGCACAGATCTCAGGAAACACTCTTGCTACTTGTTTTCCAAACCTGGGTTGGCTGCGGCTTGCCAGAAGTCAGCCACTTCCTTGGGCAGCAGGCTAGTTGCTGTTTGGCTCTGTGCCCTAAGTTCCAACATGTTGTGGATCTCAGGAAACGCTCTTGCTTATTTCCCTGCCCTGGGGTGGCCGCAGCTTACAAGAACACATTCACTTAATGGGCGGCAGGATAGCTGATGGTTGGCTTGGTGCCCTAATTTCCAACATGGCGCAAATCTCAGAAATGCTCTTGCTTCTTTTTCCCCACACTGGGGTTGCCGCGGCTTGTCAGAACATGTTCACTTACCAGGGTGGTAGGCTAGCTGCTGGTTGGCTTGATGCCTAATTTCAAATATGGTGCAGATCTAAAGAAATGATCTTGCTTCTAATTTCCCCACCCTCGGGTGGCCTCGGCTTCACAGAACACTGTCACTTACCAGGGCGGCAGGCTAGTTGCTGGTTGGCTCAGCCCCCTAAATTTCAACTGGCGTGGATCTCAGGAAATGCTGTTGCTTCTTATTTCCCAGCCCTGGGATGGCTGTGACTTACCAGACCACGGTCACTTTTCAGGGCAACAGGCTAGTTGCTGCCCGCTTTGGAGCCCTAAGTTCCAACATGGCATGGTCCTCATGAAATACTCTTACTTATTTCCCTGTCTGGGCTGGCTGCAACTTGCCAGAACATGGTCACTGACCGGAGTGGCAGGCTAGTTGCTGGTTGGCTCAGCGCCCTAATTTCCAACATGGCACCGATCTCAGGAAACGCTCTTGCTTATTTTTCCCCACCTTGGGGTTGCCGAGGTTTGCCAGACCATGGTCACTTAGTAGGGCGGCAGGCTAGTTGCTGGTTGGCTTGGTGCCCTAAGGTCCAACATGGCATGAATCTCAGGAAATGATCTTGCTTCTTATTTCCCAGCCCTGGTTTGGGAGAGATTTGCCAGACCATGGTCACTTACCAGGGTGGCAAGGTAGTTGCTGGTTGGCTCAGTGTCCTAAGTTCCCACGTGGCGTGGATCTCAGGAATCAATTTTTATTTTTATGTCCCCGCCATGTGGTGGCCGCAGCTTGCCAGACCACGGTCACTTACCAGGGCACTAGGCTACTTGCTGGTTGGCTTGGTGCCCTAAGTTCCAACATGGTGCGGATCTGAGGAAACGCTCTTGCCTCCTACTTCCCCGCTCTGGGGTTTCCGTGTCTTGCCAGACCATGGTACTTACCAGGGCAGTAGGCTAGTTGCTGGTTGGATCACCGCCCAAAGATCCAAAATGGCATGGATCTCAGGAAACGCTCTTGCTTTTATTTCCCCACCCTGGCATGTCAGCGGCTTGCGAGATGATGGTCACCTACATGGGCGGCACGATGGTTGCTGGTTGGCTCTGCGCCCAAAGTTCAAAAAGGACGCTGATCTGAAGAAACTCTCTTACTTCTTGTTTCCCCACACTGTGGTGGCCGTGGCTTGCCAGACCATGGTCACTTTCCAGGGTGGCAGGCTAGTTGCTGTTTTGCTTGGCACCATAAGTTCCAACATGTTGCGAATCTCAGGAAACACTCTTGCTTCTTATTTCCTCACCCTGGTTTGGGAGAGATTTGCCAGACCACTGTCACTTAGCAGGGCTGCAGGCTAGTGGCTGGTTGGCTCAGTGCCCAAAGTTCAAAAATGATGCTGATCTGAGGAAATGCTCTTGCTTCTTATTTCTCCGAGATGGGGTGGCCGTGCATTGCCAGATCACCGTCACTTACCAGGGCGGCAGGCTAGATGCTGGTTGGCTAGGGGCCCTAAGTTCCAACATGGCGAGGATCTCAGGAAATGCTCTTGCTACTTATTTCACCGCTGTGGTGTGGGCATGGTTTGCCAGAGCACGGTCACTTACTGGGGGGCAGACTAGTGGCTGGTTGGCTCTGGCCCTTAGTTCCAAAATGGCATGGATCTCAGGAAATGCTCCTGCTTCTTATTTCCCCATCCTGGGTTGACTGCAGCTTGCCAGAACACGGTCACTTACCAGGGCGGCAGGCTATTTGCTGCTTGTCTGGGCGCCCTAAGTACCAACATGGGGCAGATCTCAGGAAACACTCTTGCTTATTATTTCCCCGCACTGGGGTTGCCACGCCTTGCCAGACCACAATCACGTACCAGGGTGGCAGGCTAGTTGCTGGTTGGCTCGGCAACCTAAGTTTGAACATTGCGCGAATCTCAGGAAATGATCTTGCTTCTTAATTCCGTGCCCTGGTTTGGGAGAGGTTTGCCAGACCACGGTCACTTACCAGGGCAGCAAGCTAGTTGCTGGTTGGCTTAGTGTCCTACATTTCAACCTGGCAGTGACCTCAGGAATCGCTTTTGCTTCTTATGTCCCTGCGCTGTGGTGGATGTGGCTTGCCAGACCACAATCCTGTACCAGGCAGGCAGGTCAGTTGTTAGTTGGCTCAGTGCCCTATGTTACAACATGGCGTGGATCTCCGGAAATGCTCTTGCCTCCTATTTCCCCACCCTGGGGAGCTCTCTGCTTGCCAGACCTTGGTCACTTCCCAGGGCAGTCAGCTAGTTGCTAGTTGGATTGGTGCCCAAAGATCCAAAATGGCAGGAAACGCTCTTGCTTTTATTTCCCAGCCCTGGCATGTCCGCTGCTTGCCAGATGATGGTCACTTACCTGGGCAGCATGCTAGTTACTGGTTGGCTCAGCGCCCAAACTTCCAAAATGACAATGATCTCAGAAAACGCTCTTGCTTCTTATTTCCCCACCTTTGTGTGGCTGCGGCTTGCCAGACCATGGCCACTTACCAGGGCTGCAGGCTAGTTGCTGCTTAGTTTGGCGCCCTAAGTTCCAACATGGCACAGATCTCAAGAAATGTTCTTGCTTATTATTTCCCAGCACTGGGGTGGCCGCGGCTTGCAAGACCACAATCATGTACCAGGGGGACAGGCTAGTTGCTACTTGGCTCAGTGCCCTAAGTTCCATCATGTGTCGGATCTCAGGAAACACTGTTGCTTCTTGTTTCCCCGCACTGGGGCAGCCTGGCTTGCCAAACCACGGTCACTTACCAGGGCGGCAGGCTATTTGATGGATGGCTCGACACCCTAGGTTCCAACATAGTGTGGATCTCAGGAAATGCTCTTGCCTCTTTTTTCCTTGCCCTGAGGAGGCCCTGGCTTTCCAGACCACAGTCACTTACAAGGGCGACAACCTAGTTGCTGGTTGGCTCGGCGCCCCAATTTCCAACATGGCGCTGATCTCAGGAAACGCTCTTCCTTCTTATTTCCCTGCCCTGGAGTGGCCGCAGCTTGCCAGAACATGATCACTTACCAGGGTGTCAGGCTTGTTCCTGATTGGCTCAATGCCCTAAATTCCAACAAGGCGTGGATCTCAGGAAACCCTCTTGCTCCTTACTTCTCTGTGCTGCGGTGGCCGCAGCTTGCCACACCATGGTCACTTACCAAGCAGCAGGCTAGTCGGGGGTTGGCTGGGTGCACTAAGTTCCAACATGCCGTGGATCTCAGGAAATGTTCTTGCTCCATATTTCCCCGCCCTGGTGTGACCGCGACTTGTCAGACTACAGTCACTTACCAGAGCAGTTGCTGGTTGGCTGGGCACCCTAAGTTCCAACATGGCGCGGTTTTCACAAAACACTCTTGCTTCTTATTTCCCCCACTTGGGGTCACCGCGGCTTGCCAAACCATGGTCCCTTACTGGGGTGGCAGGTCAGTTGCTGGTTGGATCGGTGCCATAAGTTCCAACATGGCGAGGATCTCAGAAAACGCTCTCACTTCTTATGTCCCCGCCATGGGTGGCCACAGCTTGCCAGAACACGGTCACCTACCAGTGCAGTAGGCTAGTTGCTAGTTGGGCTCAGTGCCCTATGTTACAACATGGCGCAGATCTCAGAAAACACTCTTACCTCCTATTTCCCCGCCCTGGGGAGCCCTTGGCTTGCCAGAACATGGTCACTTACCAGGGTGGTCGGCTAGTTGCTGGTTGGATCAGTGCCCAAAGATCCAAAATAGCATGAATGTCAGGAAATGCTCTTGCTTTTATTTCCCAGCACTGGCATGTCCACTGCTTGGCAAATGATGGTCACTTACCTGGGCAGCACGTAGTTGCTGGTTGGTTCAGCTCCCAAACTTCCAAAATGACAATGATCTCAGAAAATGCTATTGCTTCTTACTTACCCACCCTTGTGTGGCTGCGGCTTGCCATACCATGGTCACTTACCAGGATGGTAGGCTAGTTGCTGATTGGTTTAGCCCCCTATATTTCAACATATCGTGGTTCTCAGGAAATGCTGTTGATTCTTATTTCCCTGCCCTGGGATGGCCACGGCTTTCCAACCACAGTCACTTACAAGGGCAACAGGCAAGTTGCTGGTTGGCTCAGCGCCCCAATTTCCAACATGGCATGGATCTCAGGAAACACTCTTCCTTCCCTTTTCTGGTCCTGGGGTTGCCACGGCTTACCAGAACAAGGTCACTTACTGGGACGGCAAGATAGTTGCTATTTGGCCCCGCGCCATAATTCCCAACATGGCATTGATGTCAGGAAATGCTCTTGCTTCTTATTTTCCTCTCCTGGAATGGCCGCGGCTTGCCAGACCACGGTCACTTACCAAGTGGCAGGCTAGTTGCGGGTTGGCTGGGTGCACTAAGTTCCAACATGCCGTGGATCTCAGGAAACGCTCTTGCTCCGTATTTCCCCACCCTGGTGTGGCCGTGACTTGCCAGACTACAGTCACTTACCGGGGCAGTTGCTGGTTAGCTGGGTACTCTAAGTTCCAACATGGCACGGTTCTCACAAAACACTCTTGCTTCTTATTTCCCCTTCCTGGGGTCGCTGCGGATTGCCAAACCATGGTCCCTTACTGGGGCGGCAGGTCAGTTGCTGGTTGTATCAGTGCCATAAGTTCCTACATGGTGCGGATCTCAGAAAATGCTCTTGCTTCTTATTCCCCTGCCATAGGGTGGCCGAGGCTTGCAAGACCATGGTCACCTACCAGGGCGGCAGGCTAGTTGCTAGTTGGCTCAGTGCCCTATGTTACAACATGGCGCGGATCTCAGGGAATGCTCTTATCTCCTATTTCCCCACCCTGGGGAGGCCTTGGCTTGCCAGACTATGGTCACTTACCAGGGTGGTAGGCTAGTTGCTGGTTGGATTGGCACCCAAATATCCAAAATGGCATGGATGTCAAGAAACGCTCTTGCTTTTATTTCCCAGCCCTGAGGAATCCGCAGCTTGGCAGACGGTCACTTACCTGGACATCACTGTAGTTACTGGTTGGCTCAGTGCCCTAACTTCCAAAATGACGATGATCTCAGAAAATGCTCTTGCTTCTTATTTCCCCACCCTGTGTGGCTGCAGCTTGCCAGACCATAGTCACTTACCAGGGCTGCAGGCTAGTTGCTGCTTGGTTTGGCTCCCTAAGTTCCAACATGGTGCAGATCTCAAGAAACTTTCTTGCTTATTATTTCCTGGCACTGGGGTGTCCATGGCTTGCAAGACCACAATCATGTACCAGGGGGACAGGCTAGCTGCTGGTTGGCTCCATGCCCTAAGTTCTAAAATGGCGTGGATCTCACACAATGCTCTTACTTCTTATTTCCCCATCCTGGGGTGACTGCGGCTTGCCACAACACAGTCATTTACCAGGACAGCAGGCTAATTGCTTCTTGACTCGGTGCCCTAATTTTCAACATGGCGCCGATATCAGGAATTGCTCTTGCTTCTTATTTCTCCTTGCTGGGGTGGCCCCGGCTTGCCAGACTGTGATCACTTACCAGGGCGACAGGCTAGTTGCTGGTTGCCTCTGTGCCCTAAGTTCCAACAGGGCACGGTTTTCACAAAATACTCTTGTTCTTATTTCCCCTCCCTGGGGTGGCTGCACCATGCAGATCATGGTGACTCACCAGGCGGCAGGCTAGTTGCTGGTGGGCTCGGCTCCATAAATTACAACATGGCATGGGTCTCAGGAAATGTTGTTGCTTCTTATTTCTTCGCCCTCGGATGGCCGCGGCTTGCAAGACCACAGTCACTTACCAGGGCGCCAAGCTAGTTGCTGGTTGTGTCAGTTCCCTAAGTTCCAAAATGGCATGGTTCTCACTAAACACTCTTGCTTCTTATTTCCCCGCCCTGGGGTGGCAGCAACTTGCCAGACCACAGTCACTTACCAGGGCAGCAGGCTAGTTGCTGGTTGGCTCAGCACACTAAGTTCCAACATGGCATGAATCTCATGAAATACTCTTGCTTCTTATTTTCCCGCCCTGGGTTGGTCGCGGCCTGCCAGAACACGGTCACTTACCAGGGTGGCAGGCTAGTTGCTGGTTGGCTCAGTGCCCTAATTTACAACATGGCGTACATCTCAGCAAAAGCTATTGCTTCTATTTCCCTACCCTGGGGTAGCCACGACTTGACAGATCACAGTCACTTACCAGGGCAGCAGGCTAGTTGCTGGTTGGCTCAGCACACTAAGTTCCAGCATGGCATGTATCTCAGGAAATACTCTTGCTTCTTATTTCTCCACCCTGGGTTCACTGCGGCTTGCCAGAAAATGTCACTTGCCAGGGAGGCAGGCTAGTTGCTGGTTGGCTCGCTGACCTAATTCTTACATGTCGAACATCTCAGGAAATGCTCTTGCTTCTTATTTTCCTGCCCTGGGGTGGCGGCGGCTTGCCAGTAGTCGGTTACTTACTTGGGCAGCAGGCCAGTTGCCGGTTGGCTCGGTGCCTTAAGTTCCAACATTGCACGAATCTCAGGAAATGCATTTACATCTTATTTCCTCGCCCTGGGGTTGCCGAAGCATGCCAGACCACAGTCACTTACCGTGGTGGAAGAGTAGTTTCTGGTTGGCTCGGTGCCCTAAGTTCCTACATGGTGCGGATCTCAGGAAACTTTCTTGCTTCTTATTTCCCCGCCTGGGGTGGCAGTGGCTTGCCAGAACTCAGTCACTTACTTGTTCAGCAGGCTACTTGCTGGTTGGCTCGGCACCCTAAGTTCCAAAATTACATGAATCTCAGGAAATGCTCTTATGTCTTATATCCCACCCTGGGGTGTCTGTGGCTTGCCAGAACACAGTCACTTAACAGGGTGCCAGGCTACTCCTTGTTGGCTCAGCACCCTAAGTTCCAGAATTGCAGGGATCTCAACAAACTCTCTTGCTTCTGATTTCTTCACCCTGGGGTGGCTGTGGCTTGTCAGACCACAATCCATTGCCAGGGCTTCAGGCTAGTGTTGCTTGGCTCAGTGCCCTATGTTCCAGGATGGTTTGGACCTCAGGAAAGGCTCTTGCTTCTTATTTCCCTGCCCTGGGGTGGCCATGGCTTGCGAGACCACTGTAACTTACCAGGGCGGCAGGCTAGTTGCTGGTTGGCTCAGTGCCTTACATTCCAGCATGGCGCGGATCTCACCAAAAATTTTGCTTCTTATTTAACCACCCTTGCATGGGCATGGCTTGCTAGACCACAGTCACTTAACAGGGCAGAAGGATAGTACTGGTTGGCTCAGAGCCCTAGGTTCAAACATGGCGCAGAACTCATGAAATGCTCTTGCTTCCTATTTCTCCACACTGCAGTGGCCATGGCTTGCCAGACCACAGTCACTTACCAGGGCGGCAGGCTAGCTGCAGGTTGGCTCAGCGCTCTTAGTTACAGCATGGTGCGGATCTCAGTAAATGCTCTTGCTTCCTATATCCCTACACTGGGGTGGACGAGGCTTGAAGACTAAAGTCACTTATCAGGGCGGAAGGCTACATGCTGTTTGGCTCAGCACCCAAGCTTTCAGTATGGTGTGGGTCTCAGAAAATGCTCTTGCTTATTACCCTGCACTTGGATGGCCGCGGCTTGCCAGACCACAGTCACTTACCAGGGCAGCAGGCTAGTTGCTGGGTGGCTCAGCACCCTACGTTCCAGCATGGTGCAGATGTCTGGAAAGGCTCTTGCTTCTTATTTCCCTTTCCTGGTGTGCCTGTGGCTTTCCAGACCACAGTCATGTAACAGGGCAGAATGCTAGATGCGGGGTGGCTCAGTGCCTTATATTCCAGCATGGCACGGATCTCAGGAAATGCTCTTGCTTATTTCCCCGCCCTGGGGTGGCTTTGGTTTGTCAGACCACAGTCACTTAACAGTCGGCAGCCTATTGCTGGTTGCCTCAGCGCCCTAGGCTTCAACATGGCGTGGATCACATGAAATGCTCTTGCTTCTTATTTCCCCGCCCTGGTGTGGCCACTGCTTGCCAGACCACAGTCACTTACATGGGTGGCAGGCTAGTGCTGGTTGGATCAGTGCCCCAGTTTCCAACTGGGCGTGCATCTCACTAAAAGATCTTACTTCTTATTTACCCACCCTTGGATGGCCACGGCTTGCCAGAACACAGTCACTTACCAGGGCAGTAGGCTGGTTGCAGGTTGGCTCAGCACCCTAAGTTCCAACATGGCACAGTTCTCAGGAAACGCTCTTGCTCCTTATTTCCCCACACTGGGGGGCTGTGTCATGAAAGACCACAGTCATTTACCAGGGTGGCAGTCTGGTCTCAGATTGGCTCAGTGCCCTAAGTTCCAACAAGGTGCGGATCTCAGGAAACGCTCTTGATTCTTATTTCCCCACCCTGGGGTGGCCGCAGCTTTCCAGCCCACAGTCACTTACCAGGGTTAGAGGCTAGTTGCTGGTTGGTTCGGCACCCTAAGATCCAGCATGGCATACATCTCAAGAAACGCTGTTTCTTCTTATTTCCCTGCACTGTAGAGCCCGCATCTTGCCACAACACTGTCACTTACCAGTGTGGCAGGCTAGTTGCTGCGTGGCTCAGCACCCTAAGTTCCACCATGGCGCAGATCTCAGGCAATGGGCTTGTGTCATTTTTCCCACCCAAGGTTGACTGCAGCTTGCAAGAACACAGTCACTTAACAGGGCGGCAGGCTAGTGCTGGTTGGCTCAGCGCCATAGATTCCAACATGGCGGGGATCTCAGGAAACGCTCTTGCTGCTTATTTCCCCATGTTGCCATGGCCGTGGCTTGCCAGACCACTGTCACTTACCAGGGTGACAGGCTAGTTGCTGGTTGGCTCAGCGCCTTTATTTCCAGCATTGCACGGATTTCAGGAAATTCTCTTACTTCTTATTTCTCCACCCTTGGGTGGCCGTGGCATGCCAGAACACAGTCACTTACCAGGGTGGCAGGCTACTCCTGGTTGGCTCAGTGCCCTAAGTTCTAGCATCGCATGGATCTCAGGAAATGCTCTTGCTTCTTATTTCCCTGCCCTGGGAAGAATGCGGCTTGACAGACCACAGTAACTTACCAGGGTGGCAGGCTAGTTGATGGTTGGCTCATCGCCTTAAGTTCAAGCATGGCATGGATCTCAGGAAATGCTCTTGCTTCTTATGTCCCCACCCTGGGGTTGCTGCAGATTGCCAAACCACAGTCACTTAAAAGGATGGTAGCCTAGTTGCTGATTAACTCAGCGCCCTAAGTTCCAACAAGGCGCCAATCTCAGGAAAAGCTCTTGCTTTTTATTTCCCCGCACTGCAGTGACCTTGGCTTGGGAGACCACAGTAACTTACCAGGGGGGCAGGCTAGTAGCTGGTTGGCTCAGTGCCCTAATTTCCAACATGGCGTGCTTCTCAGGAAATGCTCTTTCTACTTGTTTCCCCTCCCTAAGTTGGCCACGGCTTGCAAGACTACAGGCACTTACCAGGTCGGCAGGCTAGTTGCTCATTGACTCAGCACCCTAAGTTCCAACATAGCACAAATCTCAGGAAATGCTCTTGCTCCATTTTTCCCCAATCTGGGGTGGAGGTGGCTTGTCAGACCACAGTCACATTCCAGGGCGTCAGGCTAGTTGATGGTTGGCTCAGCTCCCTATGTTCCAGCATGACCCTGATCTCACCAAAAACTCTTGCTTTTTATTTCACAGTTCTTGCATGGGCATGGCTGGATAGACCACAGTCACTTAACAGGGCAGCAGGCTAGTGCTGGTTGTCTCAAATCCTAGGTTCAAATATGGCTTGGATTTCAGGAAACGCTCTTGCTCCTTATATCTCTGCACTGCACTAGCTGTGGTTTGCCAGACCACAGTCACTTACCAAGGTGGAAGGCTATTTGCTGCTTGTCTTGGCTCCCAAAATTCCAGGATGGTGCTTATCTCAGGAAACGCTCTTGCTTCTTATTTCCTCGCCCTGTGGTGGATGCAGTTTGCCAGAGCAGTCACTTACCAGGATGGCAGGCTAGTTGCTGGTTGGCTCAGTGCCCTAAGTGCCAGCATGGTGTGGATCTCAGGAAATGCTCTTGCTTCTTATTTTCCTGCCCTGAGGTGGCCTCTGCCTGCTAGACTACAGTCACTTACAAGGGTGGCAGCCTAGTTGCTGATTGGCTCAGTGCCTTAAGTTCCAACATGGCGCCGATCTCAGGAAATGCTCGTGCTTCTTATTTCTCTACGCTGGGGTATCCCTGGCTTGTCAGACCTCCATCACGTCCTGGGGTGGCAGGCTAGTTGCTGGTTGGCTCAGCACCCTACGTTCCAACATGGCGTAGATCTCAGGAAACGCTGTTGCTTCTTATTTCCCCACACTGGGGTGGCCGTGGCTTGCCAGAACATGGTCAGTTACCAGATCAGCAGAGTAGTTGCTGGTTGGCTTGGTGCCCTAAGTTCCAACATGTGGCAGATCTCAAGAAACCCTCTTGTTTCTTATTTCTCCATGCTGAGGTGGCCATGGCTTGCCAGACCATGGTCAGTTACCAGGGAGGCAAGCTAGTTGATGGTTTGCTCAGCATACTATGTTCCAACATGGCACGGATCTCAAGAATTGCTTTTGCTTCTTATGTTCCCATACTGGGGTGGTCATGGCTTGCCAGAAAACAATCACATACCAGGGGTGCAGGTCAGTTGCTAGTTGGCTCAGCACCGTAAGTTCCAACATGGCACGGATCTCAGGAAATGCTGTTGCTCCTTATTTCCCCGTGCTGGGGTGGCTGTGGCTTGCCAGACAACAATCACATACCAGGGTTGCAGGTCAGTTGCTAGTTTGCTCAGTGCTCTAAGTTCCAACATGGTGCAGATCTAAGGAAACACTGTTGCTTCTTATTTCCCCACCCTACATTGGTCGTGGCTTGTCAGAACACGTTCACTTACCAGGGTCACAGGCTAGTTGCTGGTTGGCTCTACTCCCTAATTTCAAATATGGCGGGGATGTCAGGAAATGCTCTTGCCTCTTATTTCCCCACCCTGGGGTGGCTGAAGATTGCCAGACCACAGTCACTTACCAGCGTGGAACGGTAGTTCCTGGTTGGTTCGACATCCTAATTTCAAACATGGCGCGTATCTCAGGAAATGCTCTTGCTTCCTTTTCCCTGACCTGGGGTTGCCATGGCTGCCAAGACCACAGTCACTTACTGGGGCAGAGGGTAGTTGCTGCTTGGTTCGGCGGCATAAGTTCCAACATGGTACGGAACTCAGGATAGGCACTTGCTTCTTCTTTCCCTGCCCTGGGATGGCCGAGGCTTGCCAGACCACAGTCACTTACCAGGGTGGCAGGCTAGTTGCTGGTTGGCTTGGCGCCCTAAGTTCCAACATGGCGCAGATCTCAGGAAACATTCTTGCCATCTATTTTCCCACCCTGGGGTGGCCACGGCTTGCCAGACCTCGGTCACTTCCCAGGGCAGCATGCTTGTTGCTGGTTGGCTCTTTGCCCAAAGATCCAAAATGGCTTGGATCTCAGGAAACGCTCTTGCTTCTTATATCCCTGCCTTGGCGTGTCCTCGGCTTGCCAGATGATGGTCACTTACCTGGGCAGCACACTAGTTGTTGGTTGCATTGGTGCCCTAAGTTTCAACATTGCGCGGTTCTCATGAAACACTCTTGCTTCTTATTTCCCCTCCCTGGGATGGCCGTGACTTTCCAGACCATGGTCCCCTACCAGGGCGGCATGCTATTTGCTTCTTGGATCGGTGCCCCAATTTACAACATGATGAGAATCCTTGGAAATGCTCTTGCTACTCTTTCCCAACCCTAGGGTTGCTTCGACTTTCCAGACCACGGTCTCTTACCAGGGTGGTAGGCTAGTTGCTGGTTGGCTCGGTACACTAAGTTCCAAAATGGCATGGATTACAGGAAATGCTGTTGCTTCTTGTTTCACCACACTGGGGTGGCCGCAGCTTGCCAGAACACGGTCACTTACTAGGGTGACAGGATAGTTGCGGGATGGTCAACGCCCTAATTTCCAACATGGTGGGGAACTCAGGAAATGCTCTTGCTACTTACTTCCCTGCCTTAGGGTGGCTGTGGCTTGCCAGACCACTTACCAGGGAGGCAGACTAGTTGCTGGTTGGCTCGGGCCCTAAGTTCCAAAATCTTGCAGATCTCAGGAAATGATCTTGCTTATTATTTCCCCACCCTGGGGTTCCCGAGGCTTTCAAGACCACGGTCACTTACCAGGGAGACAGGCTAGTTGCTGGTTGCCTCGGTGCCCTAAGTTCCAACATGGTGCAGTTCTCATGAAACACTCTTGTTTCTTATTTCCCCACCCTGTGGTGACTGCTACTTGCCAGACAATGGTCACTTACCAGGGCAGCAGGCTAGTTGCTGATTGGCTCGGTTCCACATTCCACCATGGTGGGGATCTCAGGAAATGCTCCTGCTTCTCTTTCCCTGGCCTGGGATTGCCATGGCTTGGCAGAACACGGCCACTTGCTGGGGTGGCAAGTTACTTGCTGGTTGGCTCGGTGCCATAAGTTCCAACATGGCACTGATATCAGGAAGTGCTCTTGGTCCTTATTTTCCTGCCCTGGTGTCGGCGCAGCTTTCCAGAATGTGGTCACTTACTGAGGCAGCAGGCTAGTTGCTGTTTGGCTTGGCACCCTAAGTTCAAACATGGCGTGTATATCAGGAAACCCTCTTGCTCCTTATTTCTCCATGTTGGGATGGCCAAGGCTTGACAAACCACGGTCACTTACCAGGGGGACAGCATAGTTGTTGGTTGTCTTGGCGCCCTAAGTACCAACATGACACGGATCTCACGAAACTCTGTTGCTACTTGTTTCCCAGCACTGCGGTGGCCACGGCTTGCAAGAACACGGTCACTTACCAGGGTGGCAGACTAGTTACCGATTAGCTTGGTCCCCTAAGTTCCAACATGGTGTGGATCTCAGGAAATGCTCTTTCTACTAATTTCCTGGCAGTGGGGTGGCCATGGCTTGCCAGACCACGGTCACTTACCAGGGGCCAGACTATTGCTGTTTGGCTTGGACCCTAAGTTCCAACATGGTGTGGATCTCAGGAAATGCTCTTGCTTCTTATTCCCCACCCCTGGGGCGGCTGCGTCTTCACAGACCACTATCACTTACCAGGGTGGCAGGCTAGTTTCTGGTTGGCTCAGCCCCCTAACTTTCAACATGGTGTGGATCACAGGAAATGCTGTTGCTTCTTATTTATGCGCCCTGGGATGATCACAGCTTGCCAGACCACGGTCACCACCAGGGCGACAGGCAAGTTGCTGGTTTCCTTGGTGTCCTAAATTCCAACATGGCGCTGATCTCAGGAAATGCTCTTGCTTCTTATTTCTCTGCCATGGGGTTGCTGCAGTTTGCCAGACCATGGTCACTTACTGGGACGGCAGGTTAGTTGCTGTTTGGCTCAGCACCATAAGTTCCAACATGGCGCTGATCTCAGGAAACGCTCTTGCTTCTTATTTCCCCGCACTGGGGTGGCCGAGGCTTGCAGGAACATGGTCACTTACTGGGTGGCAGGCTAGTTGCTGGTTGGCTAACTTCCAACAATCCGGGGATCTCAGGAAATGCTCTTGCTTCTTATTTCCCTGCCTTGGGCTGGCCATTGCTTGCCAGAACACGATCACTTACCTGGGTGGCAGGCTAGTTGTTGGTTGGCTTGGCGCCCTAACTTCCAACATGGCGCAAATCTCAGAAATGGCCTTGCTTCTTATTTCCCCCCCTGGGTGGCCACGGCTTGCCAGACCACGGTCACTCACGAGGGCTGCAGGCTAGTTGCTGGTTGGCTCAGTGCCCTAAGTGCAAACATGGCGTGGATTTCAGGAAATGCTCTTGCTTCTTATTTCCCTGCCCTGGGGTGGCCACGGCTTGTCAGACCACGGTCACTTACTGGGGCGGCAGGATAGTTGCTGGTTCGCTTGGCACCATAAGTTCCAACATGACACGGATCTCCAGAAAAGCTCTTGCATCTTATTTCCCCACCTTGAGTTGGCCGAGGCTTGCCAGACCATGGTCACTTCCCAGGGTGGTAGGCTAGTTCCTGGTTGGCTCTGCACCCAAATTTCCAAAATGGCTTGGATCTCAGGAAATGCTCTTGCTTACTTCGCTCTATGGTGTGTCCGAGGCTTGCCAGATAATGGTAAGCTACCTGGATGGCATGCTAGTTGCTGGTTGCCTCTGTGCCCTAAGTTCCAACATGGTGCCATTCTCAAGAAACACTCTTGCTTCTTATTTCCCCATCCTGGAGTGGCCGTGTCTTGCCAGACCTCGGTCGCTTACCAAGCAGCAGGCTAGTTGCAGGTTGGCTGGTTGCAGTACGTTCCAGCATGCTGCGGATCTCAGGGAATGCTCTTACATCTTATATCCTGGCCTGGGGTGGCCACATCTTGCCAGAACACAGTCACGTACCAGGGTGGCAGGCTACTCCTTGTTGGCTCAGCACCCTAAGTTCCATAATTGCAGGGATCTCAAGAAACTCTCTTGCTTCTGATTTCTCTGCCTTGGGGTGGCTGTGGCTTGTCAGACCACAGTCAGTTGCCAGGGCTTCAGGCTAGTGCTGCTTGGCTCAGCACCCTGTAGCATAGTTTGGACATAAAGAAAGTCTCTTGCTTCATATTTCCCCACCCTGGGGTGGCCATGGCTTGTGAGAACACTGTAACTTACAAGGGCGGCAGGCTAGTTGCTGGTTGTCTCAGTGCCCTACGTTCGAGCATGGCGTGGATCTCACCAAAAAATTTGCTTGTTGTTTAACCACCCTTGTGTGGGCATGGCTTGCTAGAACACAGTCACTTAACAGGGCAGAAGGATAGTGCTGGTTGGCTCAGAGCCCTAGGTTCAAACATGGTGCAGATCTCATGAAACACTCTTGCTTCTTATTTCTCCACACTGAAGTGGCCGTGACTTGCCAGGCCACAGTCACTTACCAGGGTGGCAGGCTAGCTGCAGGTTGGCTCAGCGCTCTTAGTTCCAGCATGGCACAGATCTCAGGAAATTCTCTTGGTCCCTATATCCCTACGCTGAGGTGGCCGAGGCTTGCCAGACCACAGTCACTTACCAGGGTGGCAGGCTAGTTGCTGGGTGGCTCAGCAAATAAGTTCCAGCATGGCATGGATCTCTGGAGACACTGTTGCTTCTTATTTCCCCACCCTAGGTTGAACATGGCTTGTCAGAACACAGTAACTTGCCAGGGTGGCAGGCTAGTGATGGTTGGCTCAGCACCCTATGTTCCATCATGGATCGGACCTCAGGAAACACTCTTGCTTTTTCTTTCCCCACCCAGGGTTGCCTGCGGCTTGCCAGACCATGGTCAGTTACCAGGGCGGCAGGCTACTCCTGGTTGGCTCAGCGCCCTAAGTTCCAGGATTGCACAGATCTCAGGAAATGCTCTTGCTTCTTATTTGCCAGCCCTGCTTTGCGAGAGGTTTGCCAGACCACGGTGGCAAGCTAGTTGCTGGTTGGCTCAGTGCCATGAGTTCCAACATTTTATGGATCTCACGAAACACTCTTGCTACGTATTTCCCTGACCTGGGGTGGCAGCCACTTGCCAGACCATGATCACTTACTTGGGCAACAGGGTAGTTGCTGGTTGGCTCAGCGCCCTAAGTTCAAACATGCCGTGGATCTCAGGAAATGCTCTTGCTTCTTATTTCCCCACCCTGGGTGGCTGAGACTTGCCAGACCATGGTCACTTACCAGGGCAGCAGGCTAGTTGCTGGTTGGCTCGGCTCCATAAACTCCAACATGGCAAGAATCTGAGGAAATGCTGTTGCTTCTTATTTCTTCACCCTCAGATGGCTGCGGCTTGCAAGACCACGGTCACTTTCCAGGGCAACAGGTTAGTTGCTGGTTGCCTCAGTGCCCTAAGTTCGAACATTTCGTGGATCTCAGCAAACACTCTTGCTTCTTATTTCTCCACACTGGGGTTGCCAAAGCTTGCCAGAACATGGTCATGTACTGGGGTGGCAGGCTAGTATCTGGTTGTCTCAATGCCCTAAATTCCAACATGGGGCCCATCTCAGGAAACGCTCTTGCTTCTTATTTCTCTGCACTGTGGTGGCCCCAGCCTGCAAGACCATGGTTACTTTCTGGGGTGGCAGGCTAGTTGCTGGTTGACTCCATGCCCTAAGTACCAACATGGCATAGATCTTAGGAAAAGCTGCTGCTTCTTATTTTCCCACCCTGGTTTGGTAGAGGTTTGCCAGACCATGGTCACTTAACAGTGAGGCACGCTAGTTGTTGGTTGGCTCAGCATCCTAAGTTCCAATGTGGCGTGGATCTCAGGAATCACTTTTGCTTCTAATGTCCCAGCGCTGCGGTGGATGTGGCTTGCCAGACATCAATTACATACCGGGGGGCAGGTCAGTTGCTGGTTGGATTGGTACCCTAAGTTCCAACATGGCACAGATCTCAGGAAATGATCTTGTTTCTTATTTCCCCACCCTGGTTTGGGAGAGGTTTGCCAGACCACATTAACTTACCAGGGTGGCAAGCCAGTTGCTGGTTGGCTTAGCGCCCTAAGTTCCAACATGACGTGGGTCTCAGGAATTGCATTTGCTTATAATTTCCACACGTTGGGATGGCTGTGACATGCCAGAACATGGTCACTTACTGGGGCAGGAGGCTAGTTCCTGGTTAGCTGGGGGCACTAAGTTCCAACATGCCTCGGATCTCAGGAAAAGCTCTTGCCTCTTATTTCCCAACCCTCTGGTTGCCGCAACTTGCCAGAACATGGTCTCTTACCAGGGCGGCAGGTTAGTTGCTGGTTGGCTCGGTGCACTAAATTCCAACATGGTGCCGATCTCAGGAAATGCTCTTAATACTTATTTCTCCATGCTGGCATGGCCACAGCTTGCCAGACCACAGTCACTTACCAGCGAGGCAGGCTAGTTGTTGGTTTGCTCAGTCCCCTAAGTTCCAACATGGTGCCAGTATCAGGAAATGCTGTTGATTCTTGTTTCCCCTCTCTGGGGTGGCCAAGGATTGCCAGAACACGGTAATATACCAGAGCGGCAGGCTAGTTGCTGGATGGCTTTATACCCTAAGTTCCAACATGGTGCAGATCTCAGGAAACTCTCTTGCTTCTTGTTTCCCCGCCCTTGGGTGGCCGACATTTGACAGATCACGGTCACTTACTTGGGTAGCAGACAAGTTGCTGGTTGGCTCAGCATCCTAAGTTCCAATGTGGCACCAATCTCAGGAATCTCTTTTGCTTCTATTGTCCCTGTGCTGAGGTGGATGCAGCTTGCCAGACTTCAATCACATACCAGGGGAGCAGGTCAGTTGCTGATTGGATTGGCGCCCTAAGTTCCAACATGGTGCAGATCTCAGGAAATGATCTTGCTTCTTATTTCCCCACCCTGGTTTGGGAGAGGTTTGGCAGACCACGGTCACTTACAAGGGTGGCAAGCCAGTTGCTGGTTGGCTCAGCACTCTAAGTTCCAACATGGCGCGGATCTCAGGAAACACTTTTGCTTATAATTTCCCCACATTGTGATGGCCACGGCACACCAGCACACGGTCACTTACTGGGGCAGCAGGCTAGTTGTTGGTTGGCTGGGGCACTAAGTTCCAACATGCCACAGATCTCAGGAAAAGCTCTGGCTTCTTATTTCCCTGCCCTCGGGTCGCCGCAACTTGCTAGAACACGGTCACTTACCAGGGCAGCAGCCTAGTTGCTGGTTGGCTCGGCGCTCTAAATTCCAACATGTTGCCAATCCCAGGAAACACTCTTAATTTGATTTCTCTGCGCTGGCATGGCCACGGCCTGCCAGACCACGGTCACTTACCAGCGAGGCAGGCTAGTTGCTGGTTGGCTTGGTGCCTTAAGTTCCAATATGGCGCCAATATCAGGAAACACTGTTGATTCTTGTTTCCCCTCTCTGGGATGGCCATGGATTGCCAGAACATGGTAATTTACCAGAGCGGCAGGCTAGTTGCTGAATGGCTTGACGCCCTAAGTTCCAACATGGTGCAGATCTCAGGAAATGCTCTTGCCTCTTATTTCCCTGCCCTGGGGTGGCCACGAATTGTCAGACCACAGTCACTTAGCACTGTGGAAAGCTAGTTGCTGGTTGTCTCAGTGCCCAAAGTTTCAACATGGCGCGGATCTCAGGAAACCCACTTGCTTCCTATTTCTCCACGCTGGGGTGGCTGCGGCTTGCCAGACCACAGTCACTTCCCGTGGTGGCAGGCTAGTTGGTGGTTGGCTCGGTGCCCAAATTTCCTACATGGCGCGGATCTCAGGAAATGCTCTTGCTATTTATTTCCCCACCGTGGTGTTGCCGTGGCTTGCCAGACCACAGTCACTTACCAGGCAGCAGGCTAATTGCTTCTTGGTTTGGCACCCTAATTTCCATCATGGCTCGCACCTCTGGAAACACTCTTGCTTCTTATTTCCCCACCTTTGGGTCACTGCAACTTGCCAGAAGACAGTCACTAACCATGGCGGCAGGCTATTTGCTGGTTGCTTCGGTGCCTTAAGTTCCAACATGGCACGGTTCTCACAAAACACTCTTGCTTCTTTTTTCCCCCGCCCTTGTTGGCTGCAATTTGCCAGACCACGGTCACTTTCCTGGGCGGCAGGCTAGTTGCTGGTTGGCTCGGCGCCTTAAGTTCCAACATGGCGCGAATCTAAGGAAACGCTCTTGGTTTTTATTTCCCTGCCCTGGTTTGGGAGATGTTTGCCAGACCACGGTCACTTAACAGGACTCAAGGCTAGTTGCTGGTTGGCTCAGTGCCCTAAGTTCCAACATGGCATGGTTCTCACGAAACACTCTTGCTTCTTATTTCCCCATCCTGGTTGGCCGCGATTTACCAGACCACGGTCACATTCCTGGGTGGCAGGCTATTTGCTGGTTGCTTCAGTGCCTTAAGTTCCAACATGGCACCATTCTCACGAAACACTCTTGCTTCTTATTTCCCTATCCTGGGGTGGCTGCAGCTTGCCAGACCATGGTCACTTACCAAGGGGCAGGCTAGTTGTGGGTGGGCTGGTTGCACTAAGTTCCAACATGCTGTGGATCTCAGGAAACACTCTTAGTCCATATTTCCCCACCATGGGGCGGCCATGACTTGCCAGACTACAGTCACTTACCAGGGCAGTTGCTGGTTGGCTGGGTGCCCTAAGTTCCAACATGGCGTGATTCTCACAAAACACTCTTGCTTCTTATTTCCATTCCCTGTGGTCACCGCGGCTTGCCAAACCATGGTACCTTACTGGGGCAGCAGGTTAGTTGCTGGTTGGATTGGTGCCATAAGTTCTGACATGGAGCGGATCTCAGAAAATGCTCTTGCTTCTTATTTCCCCACTCTGGGGTGGCCGCGGCTTGTCAGACTACAATGGTACAGTCACCTACCATGGCGGCAGGCTAGTTGCTATTTGGCTCGGTGCCCTAAGTTACAACATGGTGCAAATCTCAGGAAATGCTCTTGCATCCTATTTCCCCTCCCTGGGGAGTCCTCAGCTTGCCAGACCATGGTCACTTACCAGTGTGGTAGGCTAGTTGCTGGTTGGATTAGCACCCAAAGATCACAAATGGCGTGAATCTCAGGAAACGCTCTTGATTTTATTTCCCAGTCCTGGCGTGTCCGAGGCTTGCCAGATGATGGTCACATACCTTGGCAGCAGGCCAGTTGCTGGTTGGATCGGCACCTTAAGTTCCAACATGTTACGAATCTCAGGAAATGCACTTGCTTCTTATTTCTCTGCCCTGGGATCACCGTGGCTTGCCAGACCACCGTCACTTCCCAGGGAGGCAGGCTAGTTGCTGGTTGGCTTGGTGCCCTAAGTTCCTATGTGGTGCAGATCTCAGGAAATGCTCTTGCTTCTTGTTTTCCCACCCTGTGGTGGACACATCTCGCCAGACCATGGTCACTTACCAGGGCGGCAGGCTAGTTGCTGGTTGGCTTGGAGCCCTAAGTTCCAACATGGTGCAAATCTCAGGAAACGCACTTGCTTCTTATTTCCCTGCCCTGGGATCACCTCGGCTTGCCAGACAACAGTCAATTCCCAGGGAAGCAGGATAGTTGCTGGTTGGCTGGGCGCCCTAAGTTCCAACATTGCACAAAACTCAGGGAATGCTCTTACATCTTATATCCTGGCCTGGGGTGGCCACATCTTGCCAGAACACAGTCATGTACCAGGGTGGCAGGTTACTCCTTGTTGGTACAGCACTCTAAGTTCCATAATCACAGGGATCTCAAGAAACTCTCTTGCTACTGATTTCTCTGCCTTGGGGTGGTTGTGGCTTGTCAGACCACAGTCAGTTGCCAGGGCTTCAGGCTAGTGCTGCTTGGCTCAGCACCCTATGTTGTAGCATAGTTTGGACATCAAGAAAGTCTCTTGCTTCATATTTCCCCGCCCTGGGGTGGCCATGGCTTGTGAGACCACTGTAACTTACAAGGGCGGCAGGCTAGTTGCTGGTTGTCTCAGTGCCCTACGTTCGAGCATGGCGTGGATCTCACCAAAAAATTTGCTTGTTGTTTAACCACCCTTGTGTGGGCACGGCTTGCTAGACCACAGTCACTTAACAGGACAGCAGGCTAGTGCTGGTTGGCTCAGAGCTCTAGGTTCAAACATGGTGCAGATCTCATGAAACGCTCTTGCTTCTTATTTCTCCACACTGCAGTGGCCATGGCTTGCCAGACCACAGTCACTTACCAGGGCGGCAGGCTAGCTGCAGGTTGGCTCAGCGCTCTAAGTTCCAGCACGGCTCGGATCTCAGGAAATGCTCTTGGTTCCTATATCCCTACACTGAGGTGGACGAGGCTTGCACAGTAAACTCACTTATCAGGATGGAAGGCTACATGCTGTTTGGATCAGCATCCAAGGTTTCAGCATGGTGTGGGTCTCAGGAAACGCTCTTGCTTCTCATTTCCCTGCCCTTGGTTGGCTGCGGCTTGCCAGACCACAGTCACCAGGGTGGCAGGCTAGTTGCTGGGTGGCTTAGCAAATAAGTTCCAGCATGGCATGGATCTCTGGAAACACTGTTGCTTCTTATTTCCCCACCCTAGGTTGAACATGGCTTGTCAGAACACAGTCACTTGCCAGGGTGGCAGGCTAGTGATGGTTGGCTCAGCACCCTACGTTCCAACATGGATCAGACCTCAGGAAACACTCTTGCTTCTTCTTTCCCCACCCGGGGTTGCCTGCGGCTTGCCAGACCACGGTCAGTTACCAGGGTGGCAGGCTACTCCTGGTTGGCTCAGTGCCCTAAATTCCAGGATTGCACAGATCTCAGGAAATGCTCTTGCTTCTTATTTCCCTGCTGTATTTTGAATGCGGCTTGTCAGACCACAGTCCCTTTCCAGGGTGGCAGGCTAGTGATGGTTGGATCAGCGCTCTATTTTCCAGCATGGATTGGAACTCAGGAAACACTCTTGCTTCCTATTTCCCTGCCCTGGGGTGGCTGCAGCTTGCCAGACCACCGTCACGTAACAAACAGCAGGCTAGTTGCTGGTTGGATGGATGCACTATGTTCCAACATGGTGCGGATCTCAGGAAATGCTCTTGCTTCTTATTTCCCCACCCTGGGATGGCCACGGCTTGCCAGACCATGCTCACTTACCAGGGCAACACGCTAGTTGCTGGTTGCCTTGGTGCCCTAAGTTCCAACATAGCGTGGTTATCACGAAACACTCTTGCTTCTTATTTCCCCGCCCTGGCGTTGCCGCGACTTGCCAGACAATGGTCACTTACCGGGCAGTAGGCTAGTTGCTGTTTGGCTCTGCACCCTAAGTTCCAACATGGTGCGGATATCAGCAAAAGCTCTTGCTTCTTATTTCCCTGCCCTTGGCTTGCCACGGCTTTCCAGACAATGGTCACTTCCCAGGGAGTCAGGCTAGTTGCTGGTTGGCTCAGCAACCTAGTTTCCTACATGTCGTGGATCTCAGGAAATGCACTTGCTTCTTATTTTCCCACCCTCAGGTGGTCGCAGGTTGCCAGAAGTTGGTCACTTACTAGGGCAGCAGGCTAGTTGCTGGTTGGTTTGGCTCCATGAGTTCCAACATTGCACAAATCTCAGGAAATGCTCTTAAATCTTTTTTCCACCCCTGTGGTGGCCGCGGCATGCCAGACCATGGTCACTTACCAGGGAGTCAGGCTAGTTGCTGGTTGGCTTGGTGCCCTAGGTTCCTACATGGTGCCAATCTCAGGAAATGCTCTTGCTTCCTATCTTCCCTCCCTTGGGTGGTCACGGACCTCCGGACCATGGTCACTTACCAGGGCGGCAGGCTAGTTTCTGGTTGGCTTGGTACCCTATGTTCCAATATGGCGTAAATCTCAGGAAACGCACTTCCTTCTTATTTCCTGGCCTGGGATCGCCGCGGCTTGCCAGACAACAGTCACTTCCCAGGGAGGCAGGCTAGTTGCTGGTTGGCTCGGTGCCCAAAGTTCCAGCATTGCACAAATCTCAGGAAATGCCCTTATGTCTTATTTCCATGTGCTGGGGTGGCCGCAGCATGCTAGACCGGGGTCACTTACCAGGATGGCAGGCCAGCTGCAGGCTGGCTAGGCACCTTATGTTCCTACATGGTGCAGATCTCAGGAAATGCTCTTGCTTCTTGTTTTACCACCCTGCATTTGCCGCAGTTCACCAGACCACGGTCACTTAGCACGGCAGCAGGCTAGTTGCTGGTTGGCTTGGTGCCCTAAGTTCCAACATGGCGCAGATATCAGGAAACCCTCTTGCTACTTATTTACCCACCCTGGGTTGGCTGTGGCTTGCCAGAACTCGGTCACTTACTTTGGCAGTAGGCTAGTTGCTGGTTGGCTTGCGACGCTAAGTTCCAATATTGCACGACTCTCAGGAAATGCTCTTACATCTTATTTCCCAGCCCTGGGGTAGCCGCGGCTTGCCAGAAAACAGTCACTTACTGAGGTGACATGCTAGTAGTTGGTTGGCTCAGTGCCCTAAGTACCTACATGGCGCAGATCTCAGGAAATGCTCTTGCTTCTTATTACACCACCATGGGGTGGCTGCAACTTGCCAGGACACTGTCACTTACCACAGTGGCAGGCTAGGTGATGGATGGCTTAATGCCCTACATGGTGCAGCTCTCAGGAATCTCTCTTGCTTCTTATTTTCCCCCCTGAGGTTGCCGCAGCTTGCCAGACCACAGTCACTTACCGGTGTGGCTGGCTAGTTGCTGGTTGGCTCGGGGCCCAAAGTTCCAACATGGCATGGATCTCAGGAAATGCTCTTGCTACTGATTTCCCCTCCCTGGAGTGGCTGTGGCTTGCCACACCACGGTCACTTACCAGGGTGGCAGACTAGTTGTTCGTTGACTTGGGCCCTAAGTTCCAACATGGCACAGATCTCAGGAAAGCACCTTGCTTCTTATTTCCCCGCCGTTGTGTGGCTGTGGCTTGCAGACCACGGTCAATTACCAGGGCAGCAGGCTAGTTGCTGCTTGGCTCAGCACCCTAAATTCTAAATTGGCATGGATCTTAGGAAATGCTCTTGGTGGCTGTGGATTGTGAGACCACAGTAACTTACCAGGGGGGCAGGCTAGTTGCTGCTTCACTCAGCGCCCTAAGTTGCAACATGGCGCTGATCTCAGGAATTGCTATTGCTTCATTTTTCCCGGACCTGGGGTGGAGGCAGCTTGCCAGACCACAGTCACATTCCAGGGTGGCAGGTTATTTGCTGTTTCTCTCAGCACCCTAATTTCCAATGTGGCGCGGTTCTCCAGAAATGCTCTTGCTACTTATTTCCCCACCCTAGGGTGACCTTGGCTTGAAAGACCACAGGCACTAAGCATTTCCACAGGCTAGTTTCTCCTTGACTCAGAAACCTATTTTCAACATGGCGCAGATCTCAGGAAATGCTCTTGCTTCATTTTTCCAGGATCTGGGGTGGAGGTGGCTTGCCAGACCACAGTCACATTCCAGGGTGGCAGGCTAGTTGCTGCTTGGCTCTGCACCCTATCTTCAAGCATGTATCGGATCTCACCAAAAACTCTTGCTTCTTATTTACAGGCCCTTGCATGGGCAGGGCTTGCTAGATCACAGTCACTTAACATGGCGGCAGGCTAGTGCTGGTTGGCTCTGAGTCCAAGGTTCAGATATGGTGCGGATCTCGGGAAACGGTCTTGCTTCTTATATCTCTGAGCTGTATTGGCCGTGGCTTGCCAGACCACAGTCACTTACCAAGGTGGCAGGCTAGTTGCTGCTTGTCTCAGCTCCCAAAATTCCAGGATGCTGCTTATCTCAGGAAATGCTCTTGATTCTTATTTCCCTGCCCTGCAATGAAGTCCACTCATCAGAACACAGTGATGTGCCAGGGCCGCTGGCTAGTGCTGGTTGGCTCAGTGCCAGTTGTTCAACATGACATGGATTTCAGGAAATGCTCTTTCTTCTTACTTCCCCACCCTGGGTTGGCCGCGGCTTGCCAGACTACAGTCACTTACCAGGGCGGCAGGCTCATGCTGGTTAGCTCAGCGCCCTATGTTCCAGCATGGTGGGGATATCAGGAAATGCTCTTGCTTCTTTTATTCCTGCCCTGAGGTGGCCTCTGCTTTCTAGTCACTTACCAGGGTAGCAGCCTAGTTGCTGATTGTCTCAGCACCCTATGTTCTAACATGGCTTGGGTCTCAGGAAATGCTCTGGCTTCTCATTTCCCTGCTATGGAGTGGCTGCAGCTTGTCAGACTACAGTCACTTACCAGGGAGGCAGCCTAGTGCTGCTTTGCTCAGCGCCCTTAGTTACAGCATGGCAAACTCGGGAAAGGCTCTTGCTTCTTATTTCTCCACCCAGGGATGGCCGAGGCTTGCCAGAGGAGTCACTTACCAGGATGCCAGGCTAGCTGCTGGTTGGCTCAGCACCCTAAGTTACAGCATGGTTTGGATCTCAGAAAATGCTCTTGCTTCTTATTTTCCTGCCCTGAGGTGGCCTCTGCTTGCTAGACCACAGTCACTTACCAGGGCAGCAACCTAGTGGCTGATTGGCTCAGTGCCCTAAGTTCCAGCATGGCGTGGTTCTCAGGAAATGTTCTTGCACCTTATTTCCCCAAAGTGGTGTGTCTGGAGCTTGGGAGAGCACAGTCACTTGCCATGGAGGCAGGCTGGTTGTGGTTGGCTCAGCACCCTAAGTTCCACCATGGGGAGGATCTCAGGAAATGCTCTTGCTTCTTATTTCCCTGCCCTGTTGTGGCCATCTATTGCTAGACAACACTCACTTACCAGTGCAGCAGGGTAGTTGCTAGTTGGCTCAGCATCCTATGTTCCAGCATGGCAAGGATCTCAGGAACTGTCTTGCTTCTTATTTCCCTGCCCTGGTGTGGCCCCGGCTTGAGAGACCAGAGTCACTTGGCAGGGTGGCATGCTAGTGCTGGTTGGATCAGCGCCCTAGGTTCCAACATGGCGGGCATTTCAAAAAAATGCTCTTGCTTCTTATTTCTCCGTGCTGCAGTGGCCATGGCTTCCCAGACCACAGTCACTTACCAGGGCGACACATTCATTGCTGGTTTGCTCAGTGCCCTAATTTCCAGCATTGCGCGGATCTCAAGAAATGCTTTTTCTTCTTATTTCCCCTCCCTGGGGTGGCAGCAGCTTGCCAGCACACAGTAACTTACCAGGGTGTCAGGCTACTCCTGGTTGGCTCAGTGCCCTAAGTTCCAGCATCGCACAGATCTCAGGAAATGCTCATGCTTCTTATTTCCGCACCCTGGAATGAATGCAGCTTGTCAGACCACAGTCACTTGCCATGGCAGCAGGCTAGCGCTGGTTGGCTCAGCACCCTAAGTTCCAGCATGGCTCAGACCTCAGGAAACTCTCTTGCTGCTTATTTTACCACCCTAGGCTGGCCACGGCTTGCCAGACCACAACCCCTTACAAGGTTGGCAGGCTAGTATTTGCTGCCTCAGCAAGTACTAGTTACCAAGGTGGCAGGCTGGTTGCTGCTTGTCTTGGCTCCCAAAATTCCAGGATGGTGCTCATCTCAGGAAATGCTCTTGCTTCTTATTTTCCCACCCTGGGGTGGTCGGAGCTTGCCAGACCACAGTCACATACCTCGGAGGCAGGCAAGTTGCTGCTTGGCTCCGCGCCCTAAGTTCCAGCATGGCACGTATCTCAGGAAACACACTTGCTTCTTTTTTCCCCAACCTGTGGTTCCTGTGGCTTGCCAGACTACAGTCACTTACCAGGGCAGCAGGCTAGCTGCTGGTCGGCTCATCACCTTAAGGTCCAGCATGGCACGGATCTCAGGAAACACTCTTTCTTCTTATTTTCCTGCCCTGGGGTGGCCACAGCTTGCCAGAACACAGTCACTTAACAGGGTGGCAGGCTACTTCAGTTTGGCTCAGCCCCCTAAGTACCAGCATCACACAAATCTCAGGAAACACTCTTTCTTCTTATTTCCCTGCCCTGGGGTGGCCATGGCTTCCCAGAATACAGTCACTTGCTAGGGTGGCAGGCTATTGCTGGTTGGATCAGTGCCCTAAGTTCCAGCATGGCTCAGAACTAAGGAAATGCTCTTGCTTCTTATTTCCCCTCCCTGGGATGGCTGCAGCTTGCCAGACCAAAATCCCTTAATAGGGTGGCAGGCTAGTACTTGCTGACTCAGCCCCCTAAGTTCCAACATGGCGTGGATCGCATTCCAAGCTCTTGCTTCTTATTTCCCCACACTGCAGTGGCCTTGAATTGCTAGACCACAGTAACTTACCAGGGAGACAGGCTATTTGCTGTTTCACTTAGCACCCTAATTTCCAACATGGCGTGGTTCTCCAGAAATGCTCTTGCTACTTGTTTCTCCACCCTAGGGTGACCATTGCTTGAAAGACCACAGGCACTTAGCAGGTCAGCAGGCTACTTTCTCATTGGCTCAGCGCCCTAAGTTCCAACATGGCGCAGATCTCAGGAAATGCTATTGCTTCATTTTTCACAGGCCTGGGGTGGAGGTGGCTTGCCAGACCACAGTCACTTTCCAGGGCAGAAGGCTAGTTGCTGCTTTGCACGGCACCCTTCCTTCAAACATGTTGTGGATCTCACCAAAAACTCTTGCTTCTTATGTACAGGTGCTTGCATGGGTGGGGCTTGCTAGACCACAGTCACTTAACAGGGCAACAGGCTATTGCTGGTTAGCTCGGAGTTGAAGGTTCAAATATGGAGCAGATCTCAGGAAATGCTCTTTCCTCTTATATCTCTGCACTGCATTGGCCGTGGCTTGCCAGACCACAGTCACTTACCAAGGTGGCAGGCTAGTTGCTGCTTGTCTTGGCTCTCAAAATTCCAGATGGTGCTTATCTCAGGAAATGCTTTTGCTTCTTATTTCCCCACCCTGAGATGAAGTCGGCTTATCAGAACACTGTGACCTGCCAGGGCCACTGGCTAGTGCTGGTTGGCTCAGCGCCCTGTGTTCCAACATGACGCGGATTTCAGGAAATGCTCTTTCTTCTTATTTCCCTGCCCTGGGGTGGCCATGGCTTCCCAGAATACAGTCACTTACCAGGGTGGCAGGCTAGTGCTGGTTAGCTCAGCACACTATGTTCCAGCATGGTGGGGATATCAGGAAATGTTCTTGCTTCTTAGTTTTCTGCCCTGAGGTGGCCTCTGCTTGCCAGACCACAGTCACTTACCAGGGCGACAGCCTAGTTGCTGATTGTCTCAGCGCCCTATGTTTCAACATGGCTCAGGTCTCAGGAAAAGCTCTTGCTTCTCATTTCCCAGCTCTAGAGTGGCCGCGGCTTGCCAGACTAGAGTCACTTACCAGGGCAGCAGGCTCGTGCTGCTTGGCTCAGCGCCCTACGATACAGCATGGCGTGGAACTCAGGAAAGGCTCTTGCTTCTTATTTCTCCACCCTGGGGTAGCAGAGGTTTGCCAGAGCAGTCACTTACCAGGATGCCAGGCTAGCTTCTGGTTGGCTCAGCACCATAAGTTACAGCATGGTGTGGATCTCAGAGAATGCTCTTGCTTCTTATTTTCCTGCCCTGAGGTGCCCTCTGCTTGCTAGACCACAGTCACTTACCAGGGCGGCAGCATAGTTGCTGATTGGCTCAGTGCCCTAAGTTCTAGAATGGTGCAGTTCTCAGGAAATGTTCTTGCACCTTATTTCCCCAAAGTGGTGTGTCTGTGGCTTGGGAGACCACAGTCACTTACCAGGGAGGCAGGCTGGTTGTGGTTGGCTCAGCACCCTAAGTTCCAGCATGGCACAAATCTCAGGAACTGTCTTGCTTCTTATTTTCCTGCCATGGTGTGGCCATGGCTTGAGAGACCACAGTTACTTGGCAGGGTGGCAGGCTAGTGCTGGTTGGCTCAGCGCCCTAAGTTCCAGCATGGCTCAGACCTCAGGAAACTCTCTTGCTTCTTATTTTACCACCCTGGGCTGGCCGTGGCTTGCCAGACCACAACACCTTACTAGGGTGGCAGGCTAGTACTTGCTGCCTCAGCCCCCTAAGTTCCAAAATGGTGTGGATCTCAGGAAAAGCTCTTGTTTCATTTTTCCTGGACTTGGGGTGGAGGCTGCTTGCCAGACCACAGTCACATTCCAGGCGGCAGGCTAGTTGCTTTTGGCTCAGCACCCTACATTTAAGCATGTTGAGGATCTCACAAAAACTCTTGCTTCTTATTTACAGCCCTTGCATGGGCATGGCTTGCTACAACACAGTCACTTAAGAGGGCAGCAGGCTAGTGCTTGTTGGCTCAGAGTCCTAGGTTCAAATATGGCGTGGATCTCAGGAAACACTCTTGCTTCTTATTTCCCGGCACTGCAGTGGCCGTGGCTTGCCAGACCACAAACCCTTACTAGGGTGACAGGGTAGTTCTTGCTGAATCAGGCCCCTATGATCCAGCATGGCATGGATATCAGGAAAAGCTCTTGCTTCTTACTTCCCTGCACTGCAGTGGCCTTGGCTTGCGAGACCACAGTCACTTACCAGTGTGGCAGGCTAATTGCTGCTTGTCTTGGCTCCCAAAATCCCAGGATGGTGCTCATATAAGGAAACACTCCTTCTTCTTATTTCCCCATCCTGGGTTGGCTGCGGCTTGTCAGACCACAGTCACTTACCAGGGCAGAAGGCTAGTTGCTGCTTGGCTCAGCACCCTAAGATCCAGCATGGCATGGATCTCAGGAAACACACTTGCTTCTTTTTTCCCCAACCTGTGGTTCCTGTGGCTTGGCAGACCACAGTCACTTACCAGGCAGCAGGCTAGTTGCTGGTTGACTCATCGCCTTAAGTTCCATCCTGGCCTGCATCTCAGGAAATGCTCTTTCTTCTTATTTTCCCACCCTGGGGTGGCTACAGCTTGCCAGAACATAGTCACTTAACAGGGTGGCAGGCTACTCCTGGTTGGCTCAGCCCCCTAAGTACCAGAATCCCACAGATCTCAGAAAACACTCTTGCTTCTTATTTCCCCGCCCTGGGATGAACACCACTTATCAGACCACAGTCACTTGCCATGGCTACAGGCTATTGCTGGTTGGATCAGCGCCCTAAGTTCCAGCATGGCTCAGACCTCAGGAAATGCTCTTGCTTCTTATTTCCTTACCCTGGGGTGGCTGCAGCTTGCCAGACAACAATCCCTTATTAAGGTGGCAAGTTGTACTTGCTGACTCAGCCCCCTAAGTTGCAACATGGCGTGGATCTCAGGAAAAGCTCTTGCTTCTTATTTCCTGGCACTGCAGTGGCCTTGACTCACGAGACCATATTAACTTACCACGGGGGCAGGCTATTAGCTGTTTCGCTCAGTGCCCTAATTTCCAATGTGGCACGGCTCTCCAGAAATGCTCTTGCTATTTATTTCCCCACCCTAGGGTGACCTTGGCTTGAAAGACCACAGGCACTTAGCAGATTGGCAGGCTAGTTTCTCCTTGACTCAGAAACCTATTTTCAACATGGCACAGATCTCAGAAAATGCTCTTGCTTCATTTTTCCCAGATCTGGGGTGGAGGCGGCTTGCCAGACCACAGTCACATTCCAGGGCGGCATGCTAGTTGCTGCTTGGCTCTGCTACCTATCTTCAAGCATGTAGCGGATCTCACCAAAAACTCTTGCTTCTTATTTACAGGCCCTTGTGTGGGCGGGGCTTGCTACACTACAGTCACTTAACAGGGCGGCAGGCTATTGCTGGTTGGCTCTGAGTCCATGGTTCAAATATGGAGCGGATCTTGGGAAATGCTCTTTCTTTTTATATCTCCGCGCTGCATTGGCTGAGGCTTGCCAGACTATAGTCACTTACCAAGGTGGCAGGCTAGTTGCTGCTTGTCTTGGCTCCCAAAATTCCAGGATGGTGCTTATCTCAGGAAATGCTCTTGCTTCTTATTTCCCCACCCTGGGATGAAGTCCGCTTGTCAGAACACAGTGATGTGCCAAGGCTGCTGGCTAGCGCTGGTTGGCTCAGTGCCCTGTGTTCAACATGACACGGACCTCCAGAAATGCTCTTTGTGCTTATTTCCCCACCCTGGGGTGGCTGCGGCTTGCCAGACTACAGTAATTTACCAGGGCGCAGGCTAGTGCTGTTTAGCTCTGCGCCCTATGTTCCAGCATGGTGGGGATATCAAGAAATGCTCTTGCTTCTTATTTTTCTGCCCTGAGGTGGCCTCTGCTTGCTAGACCACAGTCCCTTACCAGGGGGGCAGCCTAGTTGCTGATTGTCTCAGTGCCCTACTTTCCAACATGGCATGGGTCTCAGGAAATGCTTTTGCTTCTTATTTCCCCACTCTGGAGAGGCCACAGCTTGCCAGACTACAGTCACTTACCAGGGAGGCAGGCTAGTGCTGCTTGTCTCAGTGCCCTAAGTCATGGCATGGTGTGGAACTCAGGAAAGGCTCTTGCTTCTTATTTCTCAGCCCTGGGGTGGCCAAGGTATGCCAGAGCAGTCACTTACCATGATGCCAGGCTAGTTGCTGGTTGGCTCAGCACCCTAAGTTACAGCATGCTGTGGATCTCATAAAACACTCTTGCTTCTTATTTTTCTGCCCTGAGGTTTCCTCTGCTTGCTAGACCACAGTCACTTACCAGGGTCGGAGCCTAGTTGCTGATTGGCTCAGCGCCCTAAGTTCCAGCATGGCATGGTTCTCATGCTCTTGCTCTTGCTCCTGCTCCTTGCTCCTTATTTCCCCAATGTGGTGTGTCTGTGGCTTGGGAGACCACAGCCACTTACCAAGGCAGCAGGCTAGTTGCTGGTCAGCTCATCACCTTAAGTTCCAGCATGGCACGGTTCTCAGGAAATGCTCTTTCTTCTTATTTTCCCACCCTGGTGTGGCCACAGCTTGCCAGAACACAGTCACTTAACAGGGTGGCAGGCTACTCCTGGTTGGCTCAGCTGCCTAAGTACCAGCATCCAATGGATCCCTCTTCCTTCTTATTTCCCGGCCCTGTGATGAACATGGCTTGTCAGACCACAGTCACTTGTCAGGGTGGCAGGATATTGCTGGTTGGATCAGTGTTTCCAAGTTCCAGCATAGCTCAGACCTCAGGAAATGCTCTTGCTTCTTATTTCCTCACCCTGGGGTGGCCACAGCTTGCCAGACAACAATCCCTTATTAGGGTGGCAGGCTAGTATTGCTCAGCCCCTAAGTTCCAACATGGCAGGGATCTCAGGAGAAGCTCTTGCTACTTCATTCCCTGCACTGCAGTGGCCTTGGCTCGAGAGACCACCAGGGGGGCAGGCTATTTGCTGTTTCTCTCAGCACCCTAATTTCCAAAGTGGTACGGTTCTCCAGAAATGCTCTTGCTACTTATTTCCCCACCCTAGGGTGACCTTGGCTTGAAAGACCACAGGCACTAAGCATTTCTGCAGGCTAGTTTCTCCTTGACTCAGAAACCTATTTTCAACATGGCACAGATCTCAGGAAATGCTCTTGCTTCATTTTTCCAGGATCTGGGGTGGAGGCGGCTTGCCAGACCACAGTCACATTCCAGAAGGCATGCTAGTTGCTGCTTGGCTCTGCACCCTATCTTCAAGCATGTATCGGATCTCACCAAAAACTCTTGCTTCTTATTTACAGGCCCTTGCATGGGCAGGGCTTGCTAGATCACAGTCACTTAACATGGCGGCAGGCTAGTGCTGGTTGGCTCTGAGTCCAAGGTTCAGATATGGTGCGGATCTCGGGAAACAGTCTTGCCTCTTATATCTCTGAGCTGCATTGGCCGTGGCTTGCCAGACCACAGTCACTTACCAAGGTGGCAGGCTAGTTGCTGCTTGTCTCGGCTCCCAAAATTCCAGGATGGTGCTTATCTCAGGAAATGCTCTTGCTTCTTATTTCTCTATGCTGCAGTGGCCGTGGCTTCCCAGACCACAGTCACTTACCAGGGTGACAGGCTAGTTGCTGGTTTGCTCAGTGCCCTAATTTCCAGCATTGCGTGTATCTCAGGAAATGCTTTTTCTTCTTATTTCCCCACCCTGGGGTGGCAGTGGCTTATCAAAACACAGTCACTTTATAGGCTGGCTGGCTACTCCTGGTTGCCTGAGTGCCCTAAGTTCCAACATCACATGGATCTCAGGAAATGCTCATGCTTTTTATTTCCCCACCCTGGCATGAACGTGGCTTGTCAGACCACACTCACTTGCCAGGGCGGCAGGCTAGTGCTTGTTGGCTCAGAGTCGTAGGTTCACATATGGCATGGATCTCAGGAAACGCTCTTGCTTCTTATATCTCTGCACTGCATTGGCCGTGGCTTGCCAGACCACAGTCGCTTACCAGGGTGGCAGGCTATTTGCTGCTTGTCTCAGCACCCTAAGTTGCAGCATGGCATGTGTCTCAGGAAACACACTTGCTTCTTTTTTCCCCAACCTGTGGTTGCTGTGGCTTGGCAGACCACAGTGACTTACCGGGGCCCCAGGCTAGTTGCTGGTCAGCCCATCACCTTAACTTCCAACATGGCACTGATCTCAGGAAACGCTCTTTCTTCTTATTTGCCCACCCTGGGGTGGCCACAGCTTGCCAGAACAGAGTCACTTAACAGGGGAGCAGGCTACTCCTGGTTGGCTCAGCCCCCTAAGTACCAGCATCGCATGGATCTCAGGAAATGCTTTGCTTCTTGTTTCCACGCCCTGGGATGAACGCGTCTTGCCAGACCACAGTCACATTCCAGGCAGCAGGCTAGTTGCTTTTGGCTCAGCACCCTACCTTCAAGCATGTCGAGGATATCACCAAAAACTTGCTTCTAACTTACTGGCCCTTGAGTGGGTGAGAATTGCTAGAACACAGTCAGTATACAGGCGGCAGGCTAGTGCTTGTTGGTTCAGAGTCCTAGGTTCACGTCACACGTGTGAAAAATATCCCACGTCCTGCGGGTGGTCAAAACGAGGTGTCACACGTGTCAAAAAAATCCCACATCCCACGGGGCATCAAAACGAGGTGTCATGTGTGTGAAAAATATCCCAGGTCCCACAGAGGGTCAAAACAAGGCATCACGCATGTGAAAAAATCCCGCATCCAGCGGGTGATCAAAATGAGGCTTCACGCCTTTTAAAAAACTCTCACATACCTTGAGTGGTCAAAAGGAGGCGTCACGTGTGTGAAAAATATCCCGCGTCCCGCGAGGTGTCAAAGCGAGGTGTCACGCATTAGGAAAAATGGCGTGTCCCGCAGGGGGTCAAAACGAGGTGTCACACCATTTTAAAAAAATCCCGCATCCTGCAGGTGGTCAAAATGAGGCGTCACGGGTGTGAAAAAAATCCCACATCCCGCAGGGGGTCAAAATGAGGTGTCACACGTGTGAAAAAAATCCCGCGTCTTGCGGGCGGTCAAAACGAGGTGTCACGTCTTTTTAAAAAAATCCCGCATCCCGCGAGGGTTCAAAACGATGAGTCACGCCTTTTAAAAAAAATTCCGAGACTCGTGGGTGCTCAAAACGAGGCGTCACACATGTGAAAAAAATCCCGCGTCCCGCAGGTGGTCAAAACTAGGCGTCACGCCATTTTAAAAAAAAATCCCGCATCCTGTGGGTGGTCAAAACGAGGTGTTACACATGTCAAAAAAATCCCGCATACCACAGGTGGTCAAAATGAGGCGTCACGTGTGTCTAAAAAATCCCGCGTGAGGCGGGTGGTCAAAATGAGGCATCACACATGTGAAAAATTCCCGCGTCCCACGAGTGGCCAAAACAAAGAGTCACGCCTTTTAAAAATAGTCCCGCGTCCTGTGGGTGGTAAAAATGAGCTATCACACGTGTGAAAAAAATCCCGCGTTCCGCGGAGTTTCAAAACGAGGCATCATGCTTGTGAAAAAAATCCTGCGTCCTGCGGGTGATCAAAACCAGGCATCATGCATGTCAAAAAATCCCACGTCCCGCGGGTGGTCAAAACGAGGTGTCACGCATGTGAAAAATATCCCGCATCTCGTGGGGGGGTCAAAACGAGGCATCACGCCATGTAAAAATATCCTGTGTCCCGCGGGTGGTCAAAACGAGGTATCACGCCTTTAAAAAAAAAAAACCCGCGTCCCGCAGGGTTCAAAACGAGCTGTCACACATGTGAAAATAATCCCACATCCCACGGGTGGTCAAAACGAGGCATCATGCCTCTTAAAAAAAATGCCATGTCCCACGGGTCGTCAAAATGAGGCGTCACTCATGTGAAAAAAATCCCGAATCACGCGGGTGGTCAAAACAAGGCGTCACGCCTTTTAAATATAATCCTGTGTCCCTCGGGTGGTCAAAACGAGGCATCACATGTGTGAAAAAAATCCCGTGTCCCGCGGGGGGGGGGTCAAAACCAGGCGTTACACGCATAAAAAAATCCCGCATCCCACGGGTGGTCAAAATGAGGCGTCACGCGTGTGAAAAAAACCCCACGTCTTGCAGGGTCTCAAAACGAGGCATCACGCCTTTTAAAATAAATCCCGTATCCCACGGGTGGTCAAAACGAGGCGTCACGTGTGTGAAAAAAATCCCAAATCCCACGGGTGGTCAAAATGAGGTGTCACGCGTGTGAAAAAAATCCTGTGTCCTGCGGGTGGGCAAAATGAGGTGTCACGCCTTTTAAAAATATCTTGCATCCCGTGGGTGGTCAAAATGAGGCGTCATGCGTTTGAAAAAAATCTCACGTCCAGTGAATGGTCAAAACAAGACGTCACGCATGTGAAAAAACCCATGTCCCGCGGGTGGTCAAAACGAGATGTCACGCGTGTGAAAAAAATCCCACATCACGCGGGGGTCAAAACGAGGCTTCATGCCTTTTAAAAAATCCCACGTCCCGCAGGGTGTCAAAATGAGGCATAACGCTTTTTTAAAAAAATCCCGCGTCCCACGGGGGGGGGGTCAACATGCCTTTTAAAAACAATCCCACATCCCACAGGTGGTCAAAACGAAGCATCATGCATGTGAAAAATATCCCGTGTGCCTCGAGGGTCAAAACGAGGCGTCACACCTTTTAAAAAATATCCTGCATACTGCGGGTGGTCAAAACGAGGAGTCGCACATGTGAAAAAAATCCCGGGTCTCACGGGTGGTCATAACGAGGCGTCACACCTTTAAAAAAAAAATCCCGCATCCCGTGGGGGGTCAAAACGAGGCAACACGCCTTTTAAAAAAAATTCCGTGTCCCACAGGTGCTCAAAACGAGGCGTCACGCATGTGAAAAAATTCCCGCATAGCGGGGGATCAAATCGAGGTGTCACGCCTCTGAAAAAAATCCCGTGTACCGCGGGGGATCAAAACGAGCCATCATGCCTTTAAAAAAAAATCCTGCGCCCCACTGGTGGTCAAAATGATGCATCACACATGTAAAAAAAATCCCGCATCCCGTGGGTTGTAAAAACGAGTCGTCACGCTTTTGAAAAAAATCCCGCGTCCCACAGGTGGTCAAAACGATGTGTCACACCTTTTAAAAAAATCTTGCATCCCGCGGGGGGGTGTCAAAATGAGGCGTCATGTGTGTCAAAAAAAATGCCACGTCCCACGGGGGTCAAAATGAGGCGTCACGCATGTGAACAACATCCCGTGTCCCGCAGGTGGTCAAAATGATGCGTCACGCGTGTGAAAAAAACCCGCTTCCCATGGGTGGGCAAAACGAGGGGTCACGCCTTTAAAAAAAAATCCCATGTCCCGCGGGTGGTCAAAACGAGGCATCACGCATGTGAAAAAAATCCTGCATCCTGCTGGTGGGCAAAACGAGGTGTCATGCCTTTTTAAAAATATCCTGCGTCCCGCGGGTGGTCAAAATGAGGCATCACATGGGTGAAAAAAATCTCGCGTCCAGCGGGTGGTCAAAACCAGGCATCACGCATGTGAAAATACCCGCATCCTGCAGGTGGTCAAAACGAGGCGTCTCATGTGTGAAAAATATCCCGCATCCTGCGGGGGGTCAAAATGATGCGTCACACCTTTAAAAAAAATCCCACGTCCCACGGGGTGTCAAAATGAGGCATCACGCCTTTTATAAAAAATCCTGCATCCCGCGGGTGGTCAAAACGAGGCATCACGCGTGTGAAAAATATCCCTCATCCCACGGGTGGTCAAAAAGAGGTGTCACACGTGTGAAAAAAATCACACGTCCCGCAGGGGGTCAAAACGAGGGGTCACGCCTTTTAAATAAAATCCCGCATCCCGCGGGTGGTTAAAATGAGGTGTCATGCCTTTTAAAAAAAATCCTGCGTCCCACGGGGGGTCAAAATGAGGCGTCACGCCTCAAAAAAATGCCACCTCCCGCAAGGGGTCAAAACGAGGTCTCACGCATGTGAAAAAAATCCCACGTCCCGCGGGTGGTCAAAACAAGGCATCAGGCCTTTTAAAAAAAATCCTGTGTCTCGCGGGTGGTCAAAATGAGGCATCACGCGTGTGAAAAAAATCCCACATCCCGCGGGTGTTCAAAACGAGGCATCACGCATGTGAAAAAAATCCCTCATCCCGCGGGGGGTCAAAACGAGGTGTCATGCGTGTGAAAACATCCCCGTGTCCCACAGGGAGTCAAAACGAGGCATCACGCCTTTTAAAAAAAGTCCCGCGTCCCGCGGGTGGTCAAAACGAGGCGTCACATGTGTGAAAAAAATCCCGCGTCCCCCGGGAGGTCAAAACAAATGATCACACGCGTGACACGTCATTTTTATCACACGCATGACACGTGATTTTTTTCACAAGCGTGACACATCATTTGGATCACACGTGTGACACGTGATTTTTTTCACACGCGTGACATGTAATTTTGATCACACACGTGACACGTGATTTTTTTCACACGCGTGACACGTCATTTTGATCACACACGTGACACATGACTGGTCACATGTGTGACACGTGACTGATCACAAGCGTGACACGTGATTTTTTCACACGTGTGACATGTCATTTTGATCACATGCATGACACGTGACTGGTCACACGCATGACACATGACTGGTCACACGCGTGACCCGTGACTGATCACATGCGTGACACGTGGCTGGTCACACGCGTGACACGTGACTAGTCAGACGCGTGACACGTGACTGATCACACGCGTGACACAAGATTGGTCACACACGTGACATGTGATGTTTTTTCACATGTGTGACGTCATTTTGATCACATGCCTGACACGTGATTTTTTTCACACGTGTGACAAGTGAGTGATAACATGCATGACACGTGACTGATCACACACATGACAAATGAATGGTCACACGCGTGACACGTCATTCGTCACATGTGTGACAAGTGATTTTTTTCACACGCGTGACATGTCATTTTGATCACATGCGTGACACGTGATTTTTCACGTGTGACATGTCATTTTCATCACACGCGTGACATGTGATTTTTTTCCTTAGCATTTTCTTTCATTTTCCCCATTAAACATATATGAAAGGAACCTTTTGTTAATGTGGGATTCTCACATGGGACAGCATATGATAAATATCAACAGGCACAAAACCTAATTCAAAGATTTATTACATTCTTTATACCCACAAAACCCAAACACAGAAGTAGAGTGGTTCAAACTTCTCAGACTTAGTTTTTATATGTGTGACAAGCCATGGGATCAGTGGAAACCAAGTTCCTCAGACCAGGTTCAGATTGAATTTGGGATACAATAATATCAGGGCATCACTGTCTCCATTACCTCAGATTGTATGAGACATTCACTGTTCTCAGTTCTCAGTGGCCTCCTCATTTCAGTACAAAACAAAAAAGGCAGTGTCAAGTATTTCATCTGGGAGTATGATATTAAACCTGAAATACAACAGGATTTCTTTTGATTTTAAGTTTACCTACATCTTATGCTTCCTTTATATAATGTTATAGAGTTTAGAGTCATGTACAAGTAGCAATAAACTATATAACCTTAGTTGGGAGAAATGTTTTATTTGGTGTTTCTGGGAAGAAGGAACAGAGAGAGCTAGCACCAACACAGTTACCAACAGAATTCCAAAACTTCCTTCAAGAAATACAGGCCTATGGGTCTCTTTGGGGAAAATGAGTTCTATTAAGTATGAGTGAAAACATAGATAAAGCTGAGAGATGGAATCCATTCTCTAGAAAGAGATTCTGGTTCAATGAGTTGTCAAGATCTTGCCCAAACAATTCTCTAGTAGTTAGATCTAAGAGAAGAAGGGAAATCCCTTGTTTCTATAGACTGAACTTGCACAGCAGAGACTATTTATACACATTAATGGCCTAGGGACTCGTGTATTATATACAGGGCTTAGATAATTAGATCACCAAGCCTAATTCTATATGTTGCTAACTCAGTTGGCAGCAGTTCTGCCTGTATCCTGGCTGGAGTTGATTTCCTAACACATCACCAGACTCAGATTCATCCAGTTCCTCAGCTAATACAGGCCACACCTACAGTGAAGACTTCTCATGTAGCCGCTCAGTGTAAGACTGATGGGTAGCAGAAGCAAAGCCTGAAAAAAGTCTGAATTTTGGGGAAGTTGCCTCATTAGAAAATTCAGGGTTTTGTTCAATGATCCTTAATCCAGGATAATACATCAGGTTCCCATAGATAATCCTACCCTAACATAGCCCTGATTTTCTTCTTAATTAAGAGATTTCATAAATCAACCTCCTTAAATGACTTTATATTTCTTGTGCTGATACAATGAATTGGAGAGATGCAGCCAAAAATCAGCCACTCCAGTTTTGTACAGTAGAAAGATGAAGTTACTTAAGGCCACAGGTGTAGGTGCATAATTTTTGAATCTTCAGTTTTTTGGAAGGTGCACACAGTTGATTATCAGAGAAACATAGTGAAAGAAGCCCAACTCCTGAGGAAAATCAAACAGGAAGAAAGAATTTTAGGATTTATGAATGTCACATTTTTGAAAATGTGACTAGGTTCTATATAGAGAAGGGAACTAAAAGAACAAATTGATAAGCCTCCTCTGGAGCAATCTTAACTTTAAGTAGTCATATCTTTATAAGTATGTTATTATAAATATCAAACTTCTGAAGGAGTCACTGTGTACACATATGCATGCATATGACTCAATTTTTACATTCATTTATGAAGAGATGTCATATATTTGAAAAGAAAGATAAACATTTAAACAATAGAGATTTTATAGGTCATCTTTGCTTATAATAATCAACTCAAATAAAAAGTCCAAAATAAACATGTTACCAAAAACATTAACATCCTTCAATAACAATAGCTTAAGGAGCAACTTATAGTATAAAAGTTATACTCAGAGAAAATGTATAGCTTTAAACACTGGAAAAGTATGAATTGGCACCCATTTTAAGAAATTCATAAAAGAACAATAAAATAAACCAAAATCAACCTGGAAGAAAATAGTGGTAAACATGACAGTAATGAAAAAATAAACCAGAGTATAAATAATAAACTTTAAAAGCATTTGAAAAGAGTAAGATAGGAAAATTATTTGGAGACTGATTAAGAAACAAAGAGGTCAAGAATATACAAGATAACAAGTAAAGGGAAAAATGATAGATGTGAAAAAGATAATAAACACCATATGCAATAACAAATGTTAAGATTTTACTAGTAATATTTCCAACAGGAATTTCCTCACCACCAGACATATTTGGTAAATATTTCTTTCCAGTCAATATTTATTCCAGTAGTTTTTCCCCTGTTTCCTGTCTCCTGTCTTAGGGCTCGGGTCAGCTCTACTGTTTTCTGTTTTCTTCATTTTGCCTCTTTTTGTTCTAAGGGTCAGGTCTAATGTTTTCTGTTTTCTTCATTTTGCCTCTTTTTGTTCTAAGTATTCTGAAGGGATTGAGCTTTAGCTGTTTGTACTGAGATATTAATTGAAGATGAATTTCTCAAGCAGAAACATAGAAACATGTACTTTTTGTTGGCATAGGAAAGGGAAAAGCCTCAATTCTGGGGACATACCCTGTTAAATAGCTTTGTGGTCAGACCCTACATTTCTTATGCCTGCTACACAGGTGGTGAAGCTCTCTCTGATACTCCTCCCTTTGGCAGTGCCTGAGAGTGAGGGGCACCATGTGATGTCACTGAGGATAAGCATTCATGCTTACTTAATCAGGATCTCCTTCCTCACCCCCACTTGACTCTGAAGGACTGAAGGAGTGTCCCTCTTTGAAGGTATCCTTCTATAGCTCGCTATGCAGTAGATTAAATGGGCACATGAATAAGAGAAAAGGTGGTAGAAATTTGTTATGGCAATTCAAAAATCTGTAGTGCATATCTCACCTTTGTATAAAGGAAGGAGCCTGCAGACCCCCACAAAACAACACCATGAGACGGTATTCCCAACAAGAGCAATGCTTTCTCTCCTTGTGAAATAAAACATCAGATGTGTCTCTATGGCTCACCATCTAATATATCTCCAAATTTGAAATAGAAACCAACAGCTGTGTAAAATGGAAAAATCATTTACAGTAGCAGTTTTGAGGTTTCCATAGTTTAAATTATCTATGTGGCTATCTTAAGAGTAATCTATAAATGAAGAAAATCAGATCCCTGAAGACATTGCAGGAGAGCCTCTGGCTGCAGTCTCAGTAGGGAGCTAATACACCATACAAATTTGTAAAAAGGGGAGGCTACATAATCAGTAGAATATAATACAAATGAAATAAAGCAAAAATATAGGGCCCCAATTAGGGGCAGGATTCAGTCAGTGTCCTCTTTGTACTACTCACTATATGCTCCACAACCAATGACAAAACCCCAAGGGAATCAGTTCTCTGTGGAGACAGGGCAGATTCAAGACCCTAGCATGCCACCTGCTAATCACACAATTTCAGTTTTCTGGTTGTTGATGTTGTGCTCTGGCCTGAGACATCACAGAATATTTTCAAATCTAACCTTCCCCACATCTACAACCAGGTCTCTGTAGAGGGTAAAAATTGTTGGCAGAGTGCAATGCTCCCCTCGCCAGTGTTACCTGATAGCAGAACTCAGTTGAGAAAAAGGACACCAACTACAGCCTGGGGAACCAAGGTGGGAGCAGGTGGTTGATAATTTTCTGAAGGCCAGAGAAGCTGCATGAGGCAAAACTACATGATTATAAGATCTCTCCTCTACACAGCTGTAATAGACTGCAATTGAAAAGCAGATATTCAGGGCCAGGCACATAGTTCAGCAGGATAAGCACCTTTCTGGCAAGCGTGAGATCCTGAGTTCAATTCCCCGAACCAAAAAATAAAACAGAACAAAAAAGCAGATATTCAAAGATAAAATTACAGCAGATTTCAAGATGGCAATTGCAGAGCATTAAACTCCAAGCACGGAGTGCTGTGTGCCTTTCCAGGTGGCACATCCTATGAAACATGGCTGTCTTGGTTACTTTTCTCTTGTTGCTGAGACAAAATACCTGATACTCAAATTAAAGAGGGAATGGTTTATTTAACTCATAGTTTATGGAGATTTCAGTCTATAATTAGCTGACTCCAAAGCAGGGTGGAACATCACAGGGCCAATGGCTCAAGGTGGTGGAAAACCGCAGCAGAAGTAGCAAGAGGTGAGGAATAAGTCTCTTTTCCCTCTTACATTGTATGCAGGCTACTTGCTCCCATGTGGGTGTGGCACTCCACCCCTTCTCTGCAGCTGCTCTGCCCTTGGCACAGGTTCAAGATGACTACAAAGTAAGGACCCTGGCCTCCTGCAGAATTACTTTCTTGTACCTCTAAAGTTTTCAAACTGACACAATGAACAATATCCTGGAGTGGTAAAGCTGTGTCCTCTACACAGCAGGAGGTAGAGCTGCTGAGTTACCCGCCCGCCCTTCTAGACTTCTCAAGTTGACACAATGTATCAACCATAACAATGGCAATTTTTACATTACCAATGAAGTGATTGTTGTTCAAGTGAAACAGATTGTGACTGGGATTAGAAGGCATTTAGCCTGCTACTGGCTTGACCATTGTCTAAAACATTACCCATGATGGGACTATACCTCTCTGAAATTCAGTTTCCTGCATGTAAAATGAGGAAATTTTCATGTTCTATTGTACTATTGGAATCTCTATTTTGACATAAGGTTCCGAATCTATATTTTGACATATGGATCTAAGTTTCTGCTACACAAATTATGATGCATAGACCAGCAGTACAACCCTGGGAGTAGGTTAGAAATGCAGTCTCAGGTTTCACCCCAACCTATTAAGGCTGCATTTTGACAAGGCCCCAGGTGACCTGAGTATAGATTGAGCAGCACCCTGTGAATGATTTTCATGACGAGTCAGGTGTGGAAGCCTTCAAGGTAGACATTAACGCGTCATCTAGTAACCAACAATACAGGTTCTCACAACATCTAAACATCAGTGGCTGGTAGTGCTCATATTGGAAAATTAGGTAAATACCAGAAAAAAAGACTGTTTTTGTTTATGTTTTGAGTCCTAAATATGTGTTTACTAAATGGTTTCATTCTGTGTTTATCACAATTCTTAGTGACTACTGCTTGCTTATTAATTTAATTTTATACTATAGAAACAAGAGGAAAGGATCTT
>PVJX010009939.1:0-58965 GCA_004027295.1 Dolichotis patagonum
GCTATGTTATTTAGTATGAGCTCCCCATATGCAAAGGACAACCATTTGGAAGAAAACAACAGATAATATGACAGATAGTGAAGATCTCTGGTTGTGTAGCTTTTTAAAACTTATGTTTTCTTATGTCCCGTTCTGTTCTGTTTTGTTGTATTTAATTTTACTCCCTTTTAAAATAAAATTTAAAAAAATTAAAAGAAAAAAAGAACTGACACGAACCTGGGTCTTCTAACAATATCCACTGTGTGTGTGTGTGTGTGTGTGTGTGTGTGTGTGTGTGTGTGTTGGGGAGGGGGGGGTCTTTTCCCTGTTCCTGCACTTTATCTTGAGTTTGTAGTTGGTAAGTAACTTGTCTCTTTAGTGTACAGCATTTCACATTAAGAACGCCTTTTGAAAAGCTGAACATTGAGGAAAGAGTCCAGGAGCCACCTGAGCACCTGTCATTGTCTTATGGAGCCCTGTAGACTTTAAGCTAGTACTACAATAGGACAAAATTTCTGATGGCCTTGCCAAAAAAAAAAAAAGAATATTTTGCACGTACAAAATAATGTAAGCAATTTGTAGTTAAAATGCACACCAAGGCAGTTAAAACTATGTTCAAATATTCTTTGCTCAAGTGTAAATTGTTCTAGGTGCTTTCTTCTGACTAATTAGGATATAAAGGAAGTAATGGAATTTCACATCAAGCATATAAAACACTAAAAAGGTGTAGGCTTTGTACTTTGCCTTTTCTCTTTCATAGCTGTTTACCACATCTTGAGGACTCTAGAAATCCTACAGAAAAACTAAAAAATAAAGCCTCTTGGCACAGCCATATATAAGAGAGCCACCTAGAAAACAGACCTTTTCGCCCTCATTTGAACACTGCAGGCTCTCACTGTGTTGTTCAGGTTGCCATAAACTCACTACGTTTTCCAGGCTGGCCTCGAACTCGATGCTCTTGCCTCTGTCTCTGGAGTGCTAGATTTACAGGCATAGCCACCACACCTGGCTTAGCCTAAATCTAATCTATAACTTTAAAAGAGACCCAAATCTAGAACCACCTAGGCACTGCTGAATTCCTGAGCCACAGAAATGACTGTTTTAAGTAGCTAATTTATTATCCAATAATAAATATACCACTGCTAAAATCAAATACATACCTGTTTTTCTTTTTCCTGGTAAAGAATTCCCACCCACCCACCTTTTTGGCTCTAGGCATTGAACCTGCAGCCTTCACACTGTGCTGTATGTCCAGCAACTCCATCTACCCTTTGCTCAGTTTACCCTAGTTGGGCTCAGATTTGTGATCCTCCTGCTTTAGCTTCCCAGACTTATGAGATTACAGGCATATGCTACCTCACCAAGTGGGGAGAATCTCTTAATAGTAAAACAAGAAAATTTCAAGTAAGGATAAAAAATTACATTCTGGGGCCAGGGATAAGTGCCCACCTGGCAAGCACAATCATGAGTTTGATTTCTGATACAAAAAAAAATAATAATAATAATAACTGGAACGCTAAATAAATGCCAACTTTTTAAAATGACATAACTGCAATACCACTTTCACCCTTGCTACACAGTAGAATATATACATTGTTTAATGTTCTCAACAAGCTCGTTAAGAGTATTATATTAATACACACACACACAAAATGGTTCAGCATCCACACCACAGATTCAACTACCTCTGATCAAAAATACCAGAAAAAAATACTGTGCAGCTGGATATGGTAGGATACACCTGTAAATCCCAGCACATGGAAGGCTGAGGCAGGAGATCATGAGCTGAGCTCACCCTCGGCTACACAGTGAGATTTAGGCCAGCCTGAACTACACAATCAAACCCACTCAACAAAACGAAACCAAACCAAACCCAACCCAACCCAACCTGGAAAAGAATTCTCTGTTGGTTGAACATTATAGATTATTTTGCTTATCAGTATTAGCTAAATAAAATTTACATCATATTAGTTGTTATAAGGAATGCAGAAATTTTTACAATATATAAGCAAATGCAGGTAGGTTTTATGTAAATATTACACCATTATGCCATTTTCTATGAGAGATTTGAGCATCTGTGGATTTTAGCATCTGAAGAAGGCCCCAATACCAACCAGTCCTTAAGGGTACTAAGGGATAAGTGTATATGAAAACAGAGGTTGCACAGTTGTGAAAAATGGCAACTCATGGTGATAGTGAAAGTTGAAACAAGGATTTAAAATGCCTTCAGATGGATAACAAAGTCTAAGTTTCTTCTATTATGCTACGGTATCAGCACACTGTTCCTACAATGGTAACAATGCTAAGTATTTTCAGCTTTGCAGGACATGAGCCTCTGGCAACTAAACTCAATTGCACATGTTCCAGTAAAATTCTATTATCAAAACAAGACTGCACTGTGGATCTGATCCATGGGCTGCATTGAGGGCATATTCTTTATTACCTGTTACTGCCTTAAAAGGATTCATGTCAGCTCATCACAGTAGATTTACAATGATTATGTCACAAGCTATTTAGATATACAATTACTTTGAATACTCTTTCCATGCAAGACAACTTTAATTCAGAGTCTTCCTCAAATAACTGTCTAGGGAAGATTTCTCTCCAGAAATCCTGACATCTTACTATGAAAATGGTATGTTAAAAATGGGTCCTCTTGTTTGTTATGTTCTGAAATGTTGGGTTTTTTTCTCTTTGAAATAAAATGAATTTGAAAAAAAGTGGGTCAAATGATAAATCACTAAGTAATTCTCCTAACTTAATTTCAAGATGATGTTTAATGTTCAAGCAATCCTCATCTTTTAGAAGATTATAAATTATAGTAGTACTAAAAAGAGGAGCTGGTGACAAAAACAGCACGGTACTAGCAAAAAGACCCAATGATCAATGGAACAGATTAGAAAATAGAGAAAAGACTCCAAACACACTCAGACACCTTATCTTTGATAAAGGAGCCAAACACCTTCACTGGAAGAAAGATAAAGATAGCCTTTTTATAAATCATGGTGAAAAAGCTGGTTTTCCACATGCTGAAGACTAAAATTAGACCCATGTCTCTCACTATGCACTAAACTAAAATTGAAATGGATCAAAGATCTAAATATTAAAACAGAAATACTAACATACTGCAGGATACAACAGGTAAAATCCTTGAAGACAATGGTATAGCCAAAGACTTTATGAACATAACCTAAATATCACAAGAACTATTACAAAAAATCAACAACTGGAACCTCATCTATTAAAAAGCTTTTTGCACAGAAAAAGAAACCAAGAGAGTTAAAAGACAATCCACAGTGTGGGAAAAAATGTTTGCCAATTGTTCCTCAGAAAAGACTTATCTAAAATATATAAAGAACTCAAAAAAATCAGACCCTCCCTCCAAATTTAAAGGCTTAATCCAAAATTGGGCATCTGATGAAATGAATAGACACTTCCGAGACAAAGTAGTAGAAATGAAAAGCAAATATATGAAAAAATGTTCCACATTATTAGTCGTTGGACAAATGCAAATTAAAACAATGCTGAAATTCCATTTCACTCCAGAAAGAATGGCTATTATCAAGAAATCAACCAATAACAAATGCTGGCAGGACTATGGGGAAAATGTAACCCTTCTCCATTGTCAGTGGGAGTGCAGACTGGTGAAAACACTGAGTAATTCAGTAAAATTGGAGCTGGGGATTTAGCTCATGGTATAAGCGCCTGCCTTGCAAGCGTGTGCAGTTGTGAGTTCAATCCCTGGTACAAAAAAAAAAAAAAAAAAAAAGACAGCCAAGTTTAGGGTTAGCCAATAAACTTTAATTGGATCTAATTAGAAGTGTGTGATATTTCTGGTACAGACTAATAACTTGATTTAGTTCATCAGCATAAGCGTCTGCCTGACAAGCGCAAAAGTAAAACTGGGTTCCATCTCACCCAGCTATTCCTCTTACTGCTACCATCTCAAAAGAATTAAAAGCATCATACACACAATACAAGAACATCCTTTTTTTGTTTTTGTTTTTTTGTCTTTCTGACACACAGTCTCAATATGTAGTACAGGGTGGCCTTGAACTCACTTCATAAGCCCACGTTGGCCTCAAACTCACAGTGATTCTCCTGCCTTAGCCTTCTAACTGCTAACAGGTGTGTGCCACCATGCCTGGTTTATGCATACCTATATTTATAGTGGTTTGTAATATCTATCTCTTAGAAAGAGTCCAAATGCCCACCAATGAATAGATAAAGAAGAGGTGTTTTTGTGTGGGTTAAAAAAAAAATACAATGAAGTACTACTACTCTGCCATAAACAGGGATAAACTTGAGCCATTCTAGCTACATGGATTCACTCTGGGACACATTTAAATACCACACTATTAGCCAGATCCTGGAAACAACCTAACTGCACATCAACTGAGGAATGGATAAAAAAAGTTGTGGCATTTTTATACAATGGAGTACTACTCAGCTATAAAGAATGATCACATCGATATATTTATAAATAAATGGACACGACTTGAGACCATTCTCTTACGCGAAATAAACCAAACTCACAAGGGTAAATACCATATAATCTCCCTAGTATGAGAGTTGATAAGAGTATACAAGACTTTATGGTAAGCATGAGTCCCCATCTCATAGCTTTGAAGCCTTTCAATGTTTTCAATCATCAGTTGGAATGGTTTTATTCTGTTTTGTTTGACTATATCATGTGTGATATGAACAGCTGTTTTGAAGAAAACAAAGCATTATGACATCTATTGCTGATTTAATATCATCCTTCTTAGAAGTCCTACCATGCTTCTTTTGTTCTACTACCATTGGTTCTATCTATCACATTGTATCTTATTGGGATTTGAATATGTGTGATAAACAAAATTTTTTTTATAGAAAATGAGATATTATAGTACCCATTGATCATTTTCTGTTATTCGGTTCAGAAAGTCCTGTAATTCTTTCACTCTATGCATGGCTTTACACTATTGTGTTATGTTTGATATTATTGTATTTGAAACTATGCTCAACTATAGCAGAGTAAGTGATATGGTGTTAGCTACTGTTGATGTCCAGTTGTCTTAATGTAAAGTACTGTGTTGCCTATGTTGTCCTGTTCTGATCTGCTCTATACTGCCCTTTTTTGTTTTATTCTCTTTCAAATAAAAAATTAAAAAAAAAAATACCATACTATTTCTCCAGTGTAAGAACCCAAAAGTATAAATAAGGACCAAAACTGTATAATTGATGTTGGAAAATGGGAAGCAAAAGTTAAAAATGTTCAACTGAGAAGGAACAAGGGAGGGGGAGGGAGAAAAGAATGAAAGAACAAGAAAAAAAAAGAACAGAAAGAAAAATCGGAAGCAAAGCTTTTGTAAATAATGAGTGGTTTGGAGATTGAGGGGAGGGGAGGAGAATGGGGAAAAAAGAAGAAAGATATGTCAGGCGCCAGTATAAACTTCTACAATGAATGTTATCATTACATGTATGCACATCTAGAGATCTAGAATGTGCCAATAAAATAACAAAGAAGTAGTCAAAAAAGGAAAGGAGAAAAAAAAAGAAAAAGAGGAGCTGGGCATGGTGACATATGCCTATAATCTCAGCATTTGGGAAGGCTGAAGAAAAAGTCCGAGCCTGGATTAGGCTATTTAGTGACCTAGACCTTGTGTCAAAATAAAAATTAATATGATAAAAGAGGGCTAGCAATGCGGCTCAGTATGAAAACACAGGTTTGGGCTGGGGATTTAGCTCAGCGGCATAAGCACCTGCCTGGCAAGTGTGAGGTTGCGAGTTCGATCCCCGGTACCAAAAAAAAAGAAAACACAGGTTCAATGTCAGATATTAGAGAACAAAACTAAACTAAACACCCCCTCAAAAAAAGAGGAACAACCGGTTACACTAGCAGTCAACACTGTCTTCCTACACTAATTATGTAGTTAGAAATTCATAGTACTGTAGTTAGACGAGTAAATCACATAGTAAATGTAAGACTTAAATTCAAACTTAACAAATTCAAATTAACAAATTCAACTTAACAAATTGAATGCTAAGTATCTAACTCTTTGCTAAATCTGTTTTAAAAATATAATAAGCAGTATTTTTCTGTTGCTTAAAGAAATTCATGAAACATTCATCATTTACTGCCTTTGTATAACATCTCCCAAAAGACTCCCAATTAAAATTCTCAAGAAGACCTGCATTACCAAACACCATAAACGTATAAAATATCACTGCAAAAAATAGTAAGAAACTGTTGAATGGTATACCTGTATCAGCTTCATGTTCTTTACTCTCATCAGTAAGGGGGTTGTCATGAAGCTTCAAATAGATCTCGATAGCAATTCTTGCTGCCTTGAAGTAAAATGGATGTTGTCGAAGTACATCTTCTAGTTTTAATAAGTCCACATATGATCTAAGGGTAATCTTCCTCATACAGTATGTATGAAAGTCAAACTGGTCATCAGTGATTTCTATAAAATGCTAACAAAATTATCTTTTTATTATTATACTGAAGTATAGCAATGTATAAGAAAACTGTAAATCAAACCCTTGGACTTACTCTTTTGGCACAAAAAATTTTAAAACAAAAATATTATAATCATTCAATATAAACAATTTGCATATCAAATAAACTGGCCACCAACCAAAAGACATGACATCACAGGTGTTACAACTCACTGAATAAAGGGGAGCACAAATGTCACGCACGCACACACACATACACACACACGTGCGCACATACAGACACACGTGTGCACATACACACAGTCCACCCTTAACCCTACACTTAAGTAAAGCTATTCTAATAAATGAACTCTAAGTGATTAGCATACAAAAATGTGCAATACAGCAGATTTACATTACACACCAACTTTTTTATTTCAAGCCATTTGTAAGTGATTTTGATACACAGTTTTGTTTTGGTTGTTTTTGAGGCTACACATCTAAACTCAATACAGTATCAGGCTGGTGTGTGGGAGAAAAATCAGAAACTTCCACATTTCAACCAAGTGTTCTACACTTGACAATGTTACAAATGTAAACTTAATTATAAGCTATGTTTATCTGTGAAAAACAAAAAAAGTACATTATAAGTGATAAAAATGAATCTAATGGGAAAAAGGAAAATAATTTTATCAGAAAATAAACTGCTGTCTACAGAAACAATGTAAGACTCTTTAAGGCTTGGATCTTACAAGAATATATAGCATCACCACACAACCTCATGATAGACAATATGTAGTATTAACAAGCTTTTACCTACTACTGCAAAGTAGCAATGCTCAAAAAACTTTCAAGTCACTAAAAACAGGCAGGATACAAAATTTATATAGTTTTTGAAAAACAACTGTTATAAGAAGAGTACTCTGCAGAAAATATAGCACATATTTCCATTATAAAATTTAAACAAGTAAACACAGATTTTAATAATTACCCTTGATTTATGAAGATGAACAAAAAAAATATAGGATTTGCCCCAAACCCTCAATAGCAAATAAAATATGAAAGTCATATGTCAAAAGTACTTACTCTCTCAATTTCATGACATTTCTTAAGTGCTTCACCAAATTTATTCATTGCTTTATATGCTTGGGCGCATTCTGTCTGGAACCACATGCATTGCATTTCATTCAAATTCTCTACTGCTGATGTTCCTTCCTACACAAAAATCACAGATAGTCAAGTCCATTTCTCACCAAATACACCATTCCACTACCAATTTAAGAAGGAAAGATAGTCAACAGATACAAATTCTTCTGAAACATTCTTTGAGTTTTCAAATCATTTTTATAGTAAGAGGAAATAGTTAATAAGTAAAATAAATTAAAACTATCCTTGTAAACACTAAAAATAGTAAGGATTTTTCCAAATCATCACACAAAAGGTATACATTAATTGGGGGGTAGGCATTAACATAAGAAAAAGAACACTAGTGGCTGGGCAAAGTGGCACATGCCAGTAATTGCAGCATTTAGGAGGTGGAGGCAGGAGAGTCACTCCTCCTGCCAAGGCTACATACTGAGCCCAAGGCCGGCCTGACCTACATGGCAAAACACTGCTTCAAAAAAACAAAAATAAGTAAAGAGTTTTTTTAAACATCTGGGCTATTCTGTTACTAAAAGTACTGAAAAAAATTCTGAAAAAGACCAAGGTAAGACAGGTGTGGTAGTGCATAATCCCATCACTTGGGAGGCTGAAGCAGGATTGCCTAGAGTTCAAATCCAGCCTGAACTACACAGTGAGATCGTATCTCAAAACAAACAAACAAACAAAAAAAGACCAAGGCACAAGCATAAATTGGCTATGTCCTATTTATTCGTAAGTAAGAACATTAGCTATACAAACCCTTGTAAACTTTGAGCACATTTCTTCAGCCTCTTTAATCAGACTGGCTTTTAGCATGTATTTTGCACACTTGGAGTTGATAAATCTGTCTGCTGTGTCCAAGGCCTGGGCTTCATCCATCCACCTCGCAGCTTCTTTAATATTCCCAGCATGCTTATAAAACACAAAAGCAAAGCAACCAGTCAGTATGCTAATTTACCTGGACAGGTCATTTTTTTCCCATTGATAATTAAAATAAATACAAGAAAAAGAATTAGCATCTGAAGATGCTAATCAACATGGAAACATGTATTCCTATGTAAATTCTTACACCTTTCTGGCCATCTATCTAAAATGTAGGCTCTCTGATAATAAAGACTTGTTTTAATGTTATATCTACATTGTATACAGCAGTACTTGCCACATAGTGAACACTCAGAAGCAACTGTCAAATCAAAGAATAAATGACAAGGTAAGCCTTTGGTGAGAATGACATAATTGATCGTCATTCAAATTCATCTAAGTAGTAACAAAACCATGAATGTGATGAGCAAAACCTGGCTTTAAAAGTACTGGTGATGCAGCAATGACAGAGCACTGCCTAGTGTGCTTGGGGCAACAATGCTCAACTCTCAGCGACATGCCATCACCAAAATACAATGTAAAATATACTAAAATTCATAGTTTTCTGGCTAAATAAATTACTGTTTCACAACTATCAACATCAACAGCTTTGATCACTAAACTTTATTTGCAATATGACAGAAAAGAGCTACTTTTAAGATGAGGCCAAACATGTAACTGGAGAGCCTCAAGCAGAGCCCAGAACTGGGAAATCAAAAGATAAAATATGTAGAAAGCGTAACAAAATCTTTGCCATTTCATCAGATGCTGATATGTGATCACAATTATTAACTGAAAGACATTTCACAGCATATAACTTTCCTTTGGATTACAATATGGTTACTCACCAAAAGAAAGTAACTATATACATACATACATACATACATACATACATACATGAATACATGCATGAATAACCTTATGTGTATGTAGATACAAATGATCAAATAAGCACAACTACCACCTTAGAAGAAGTCAGAATGAGAAATGTACTTTTTATTCCATGTTTCCTCGCATCATATGTGTACCTTTTCTTACAACATTTAGAATCCATTAAATATTAAAAAAAAATTATGATACATGTAATTACCTTTGGGGGGATTTTTACCTTATAGATTTTAGCTTTCACAAGAAACAGTTCTATCAACGTAGGTGTACTTTCAATAGCAGTATTTATATATTCCAAAGCAATAGATGGCTGACCGATTCTGTCATAATGCTGCGCCAAGTAGTACTGGACCCAAAGTAATGTGGTTGGTGGTTCCTCCTTTCCATCATCTTTAAAAAGCATGGGATGAGTGAGAGGGAAGAAATCAAGACTAAGGTATTACATATATTAAGAGTATATCCTTCAAAATGGTCCCTCTATAAGGAAATTAGATTAAAAATTATTTATGTGGTCCATCAACAAAAATACAACTAAGAATGTAAAATCTTTGAAAGGGACTGTTTTCTACTCTGTATCCACGTAGCCTCTGAGCAAAATGCCTTGCATATAACTTTTTATAACAAACAGTTGATAAATAAGCTCAATCCTTTAACTACCTAAAAAGGAAATCAAAAAGAAGCTGGTGAGAGAGTGTAATATTAAAACTATGGGGGCTGGGGATTTAGCTCAGCAACCTAAGTGTCTGCCTGGCAAGCGCTAGGTTATGAGTTCGATCTCTGGTATCAAAATAAATAAATAATTAATTAATTAATAAAACTATGAAAATGTATGCCTCAGGATGGTGTGGTTGGGGAAGATGACCCAAAAGAAATTTTTTTCATTAATGTGAGATTTTTTAAAAAGTCTAATTTCTACCCACTGAACTCAGTATATATGTATTTTTTCCCTCCTGCCTTTTGTCTGGCAGGGTACCATTCTTGTTGCTCTTCTGTGTAATGAAGTTTAAATGCTTGTTTGGAAAACTTTATTTAACAGTTTAGAAGGCTTGATAGAAAGAGTGCATTAGTCTGAAGAGTATACATTGGATAGGAAAGAATTTCCTCTTTTGTTTCTCAATCTTTCCGCCTTACTTAGCTTGAGATCTTTGCAGCTTGGTTCATGGATTCTAGCCTTGCCCGTTGCGCAGTATATACTGATACAGATGACAAACCAGTGATATGTCAAAAGCACTCTCAATATTACATTTGACAAAAAGTTTTGTACTTTTCACATAGCTTGTTGCCCCGTAAAAGGGTTAACAGCACAATTTTTTAAAAATAAATTAAGAAGTATTTATAGGAAAAAAAAAAGTCTAATTGCTTGAGTTTGTACTAAACTGTGTATAAATATATCTACAATATAGTTATTTTACATTTTAGTGATAATCTTAGATTTTAGTATTATGTTAAATATACAAAGATAAATTATTTAGCCTGAATAAAAACTACACCCCAAAATGGGATCACAATTAGAAAAAAAATTCTCTATGATTAAATATACTCTGAAGAAAATGTGTAAATTAAAAATACAAACCACACATTTAAAAGACTTTTTTAATATAAATTTCTACAATCTGAAAACTATTACTTGTTTTCAAAGAAAGCAATATATTGCCTTTTTTCCCCCCCTAGCAAAGCAAGATGGTTCAGTGGACAAACCATAGGAGTGGAACTCACCAACTCTGGATCTAATCTGCAACAAAAGCCCAGCATATTAATACTCAGGCATAGTACTGAACCTCTTCCTCATTTGTGAAACACGTAGGAAAATGCTGCTAACCAAAGGAACACTGAGATGATTTAACCAATGAAGCTATGGTAAAGCTTTCTAAAAAGTACTATCAAAATTAATCTGAGACCTGAAAACAATGAACAACTTAATAGCAGGGTACACCCCGGATTCCACCATACTGGCCTCTCCCACTATGGGAACCAGAGGGCCTGGAAAAGCAATTGATTCCAGATTGTCACTGGCAGCATAAAAGGTAAACTTGTCATATTAAACAGCTATCAACTATTGCCATGGCATGTGAATGGTGGAGTCATATGAGACTTAAAATATTAAGCTTAAACCCACAAGTTCATAATATCTTAAAAAATTTATTTGCCATCTTTGAAAAATGAACTTTCAAAAATGAATCAAATCTTTTGAAAACTGAATTAATTAGTCTTTTGAAAATTTAAGGAAAAAAGGGAAGGAGCAGAATGAGAAAAATGTTATTTATCATGTTTTTCCTATACAAAAGGAAATACTGAGTAAACAATATATGAAATAAAAATTGTTTTTTAAGATATTAACACTGGGGCTGGAGATTTAGCTCAGCAGCACAAGCGCCTGCCTGGCTGGCACGAGTTCATGAGTTCAAACCCTGGTACCTCCCCAAAAAAAAGATATTGGGGGAGTTCGTGAGTTCAAACCCTGGTATCCCCCCCAAAAGATACTGTGTATCTACTGATGGAAGAATATGCCACCTATTAAGTATTCTTTTCTTGTTCACCACCTTTATGCTTTGGAATTTGCTTTGGAATACAGGTATTGAGGTAAGACAAACTATCAAAACATTTGGACATGATTTCAGAAATATTAAAGCTAAATGGTGGATAAATGGAGGATCACTATATTACTAAAGCTAGTCTTACAGATGTTAAGTTTTACATAAAGTTTTACCCAATAAACTAATGTGATTTGCTTCTAATCAAGTATCGTTAAACAATGTGCCAATTAATGGATTTCTATGCTAATGAGAAAAAATTTAAATGCACTATGCATGTTGTCTAAATAATACTACCTTCTAGTTAAGAATTTCATAATGTACAGAAATTTTCAAGATTTTTAAAAATAACATTTGAACACTTACCACTGGGGTTAAATAAACGGCAGCTTTTTAGAGAGGTTTCATAACCTACTACTAATTCTTCTATGATTGCCACCTAGAATACAAATACACAAGCACATCTTTATAGAAAAAATAGCTACTACTGTGCGAAATGACTTATTTATTACTAAAAGACTGAATAAACACTCCAACACACACACACTCCTCTATAAATTGCTCCGACCTCTGGATAATTTGAAAATGTCTTTTTGCAAAGTATGAACTAAAACGTGTTTTTAAAAACTCACTGGTAATAAAAATATAAGCAAACAGACAAACAAACTCCCTGGTAGGCTCCTTTTCCCCACTAGAAAATAATCAGAAATCAGGAAAGGATTAAACACAGGCAATGTTGTAATTTATATTTTGACTCATTGTTATATTAATCACATAAATAATACCCATAGTTAATTTCTGCTCTTTAAGAATCAAGAATAAAATGTTATATGAAAAAAGAATTTTCCATGAACAGATGGTAATAATCAATCCTAAATTTTATAATCCAATAGAAATCAGTAGAAAAGCTGAAACACAGAATAGAGTGTACAAGGACTAGACAATCTGCAGCAAACTAGGTTGTGATTTTTCCTCAATCTTCACTATATGACTTTCCCCAAGTGTTAGAGAAAGAGCCAGAAAATTTTTAATTCATTAATTCCTTTGTTCAAGCTGAGCAGAATGGCAAATGCTGATAGTTCCAGCTATTCCGGAGGCTGAGGTAGGAGGATTGCCTGAGGAGTTTGAGGCCAACTTGAGCAATACAATGAAAACCCAATGAAAATACAATGAAAATACAATGAAATCTCAAAAAAACAAAGCAGACAAAACTACCTCCCATCTTTGATAAAACAGTTTTATGGATTTCTATTAGTACAGAAGTTCTCTTACATGACCTCACTTAACTAAACAAATCAATATGGCTTCTAATTCCAAGTAAACTATGAAGTCTGAAGAGTCTTAGGCAGGTTATTCTGGAGTTCCTGTGCTGTTTCCCCCACAAGAAGCCAAGCTACATGCTTAGTAAAATTCAATTCTGTTTTCCTGACTCTATTTTAAAAATAAAGTTATATTTATTACCTATAGGCAGAATTATTATAATGGCAGAATTCAATTCCATATTATAAAAACTTAAGATATTAGAAGAAAAAGAACTATTTCTAATAGGTGGAACAACATGGAAAGGATCAAAGAGAAATTTGAAAGTTTAAGCCAAATTTAAGCATAAATTAGGAAAGTCTAAATAAAAATTTTAAAATTTAGCTCTCTATACTTAAAACTGCTTCACAAGAACAAACTGTCACTCTTTCAAATCTACAAATAAGAGGTAATTTATGCAAGTGAAGAAAGCAATCAATAATGCCCATACACACTGGGCTTCTCAAGACTGACAATTAAATACACACTGTATGTTACATATATTTAACTTGTTCCACCTTTCTGATTCTTTTCAATGTAACTAATTTGCTTTTAATCCAACCAAGATGTCTAAATAATCTAAATTATGAACAACTTCTATAAAAAGCATTTTCAACATTACAACACACGGCTCAAAAAGTAAGATTACTAGTACAAAAACCAATCTTTTCTGATACAATATTTTTTCTACCAAATAAACAGAGAAAGCTAAAACTTGTATTTTAAAATAAAACCACTTCTAACTTCTGATAACGAACAATAAATGGAGAAACTGCTATATTGCTAACTTCTCATAACTGACATGGACTCATTACAGTATATACCAAAACAAAGGAAAGAAAACAGAAAATACAATGAAAAGAAAGATACAGGCACAGGAGTACTTAAAACTTCAAGCCAGGAAGAATGACTACAGATTCACAAAGCACACTGCTGGGCGCAGATAGTCAATAGTTAATCATTCCAAATAGTACAGAAATGACAGCTAAAAGAAAATATCATATTTTACTTTACCTTTTCTTTATCTTTGTATAAGGATCGTAAAGTATTGAAGACTGGTGGACAACCCTTGCTGAAATTCATTCTTAGGAATTTATCCAAACATTCTTTGAACTTTTCACCTTGGAAAAAAATAAATTTTGCTGGCTTACATTTTATCCAGATAACTCTAACACATATACCTTAGCCTTAATATGTATCCCTATACCTAAAATTCCAGAAAAGAATCCTTAAATCACAACAGGATTTTCATCCCTTTGCAGACTATGACTGTTAATCATGGCATGTTGATTTGACTAGATTAATATTTAAAAGTCTATCAGATCAGATCAGATCAGATCAGATCAGATCAGTACAGCACACTTCTGGGTGTGTTTGTAGATGACTGCCAAGGCAGCCAGCAAACTGATAGGGGAAGACCCACTTCACTTGGAGGGGGCATCAATGAGATGCAACCTGCATGGAATAAAAAGGGGAAAGAGCATGCTGGTTTTGAAGAGCTCCAGTCTTGAAAAGTATGCAGAATCTTCAGCCTTCCAATGAAGGCTCATTGCCAACTCTCCAGTGAACTTTCAGGCTTTTAATGTGCCTAGCATTGTATCCTTGATCCCACTTGTTTTCTGCACTTTCATCTTCCTGGGCTGAGAGCTGCTGGATTCTCTCTGGCTCTCCAGTGTTCAGCCTGCCATTGTGATTTTCCCACTTCTTTTCCTTAAGCCTACCTAATAAAGCCCTCTGCATAAATATTCATATATTTTCTAGTGTTTCTGTTCCTCTAGAGAATCCTAATATAGATGGGAGTGAGAGGGTGGACACTACTATCACTGCACCTGACTATGTGATTCAGAAGCCCTTGGAACCAATTTGTAGGAGTCTGGAAAAGTTTGGAGAGGTGGTCAAGAGAAGCTATAGAATATAGTTTGATGGGGGATTCTGACTAGACCTCAGAAGACTAGAATGCTGACAGAAATGTAGACATAAAGGCCAGGATCTTGTGCTTTCGAATATGAATGAAGGCTATATGGAAACTGGAGTAGAGGTGATGCATCCTTCCTTCTGGCAAAGAATTTGACTACATTTTGTACAAGTCCACAGACTAATTAATCTGTTGGAGGACATTTTAAAGGTAGCTCAATGTTTAGGCTGTGGTATGGGTACTGCTGGCTGCTTTTAGCCAGATTAATAGTGAAAATCAAAGCTCCACTTATGTGACCCTTGGAACAGAAAGGAAGCACCTGTGAAGTTGGGGTAAAAGAATGTGCTGGCTGAAAAGATTAGCAGTACTTTGTATTAAGACAATAGGAAAGACAGGCTTGAAAGCACCTCAGAAATCGGCAAGATCCTGAACTTGTCATTTGAGAAAAGAGCCCTTGGGCTTCTCACTGTTAGAAGAGCCATGTAGGAATTATTTCCCTCAGATCCATTTTACCATGCCAAGCCATCCAAGCACTCAGAGGTCACTGCAGTCATGTTTCAAGAAGACCCCCGGCTACTGCCTCATAGCCATCTGACCATGGAATGACACCACTGGAAACTGAATCAAACAAACCTGTCCTTCTTTAAATTATGGATGTTGGGTATTTTGTCCCAGCAACACGAAGTATCTAATACACTTACAGTTAAACATCAAGAGAGAAACTTTAAATTCACAGTAGCATTTTCATTCCTTTGCAGTTATTTTCACTTACCAGATAAAAAGTTTAACGGCAGCCTTCTTGGGACCAATCCCCTAGGATATTTAGTCCAGGCCTCCTCATATATTTTTAGCCGTTCGAACATATTAGCTGCAGACAAACAAAAATTCTTTTTATGTGTAATTATATGTTGTATGGTTTCCTGGAAAACTGTTTCTCAAGTAATTAAAACATAATAAAAGATAATTTGAAACTGCAAAGAAAATTTTTTTGAAAATGATTTATAATCTTACTACCTAAATACAGCAATAATCATCATAGGATACTTCTAGAATTTTCATATTTTAAATACTTATCATAAAATACTTAATTTTCTTGAGCTTCTTCCCTCTAACTCATCTCCTTTGATCTGTCCAGAGCTTTCAGAATCATCTTCCATTCCTCCATACTCATTTTATGTATTTTTTGTTTATTCTCATTGCAAACATTAAAGGCTTTCCTCACTTTAATCTTCTATTTCACTAATTTTTACTCTCCTCAGCTGTGGTGTCTCTTCTATTCAGCCTACTGAGATTTTTTTCAATAAATATGCTTTCCATTTCTTCAATCCCTAATTAGTACTTTCTTGTAATTATTCATATTTCACACTTGCAATTCATCTTGTAGTTCTTTGTCTCTATTTTCTCTGTGTCTAGCACTGAAGGTCATCATCCCATGATGACCCATCATTCCTGTGAGTTTGAGAGACTTTATTGTAAAGTAATCTTCAGCAAGGATTGTCCGATATATATACATATAAATGTTATCCACCATGGCTCACTACCAGCCTTGAAGGAAACAAAGCTTCCAGTCTTGGTTAAGGATCCTGCCTATTTCTGGTGCTGTTCTCTCACACGTGGACCCTACTATGGGTAAAGGGGTAATATAAGAGAGCACAGTCTCTGGACTCAAGTTCAAAGGATGGAAATTTAACTCCCTCTCCCTATAAAGAAACAGTGGTGTTCATCATCCTGGTTATACTCATGTGCCCCTGGGAGGACACCATGCCACAGCCACAGCTTAAAACAGGTTGTTCTCATCTTTTTCTTCTAGGGAGACACCATCATTTCTATCAGTGGAAATTTGCCTTTTATGGTTTTGATACTACTGACAATCATGATTGGGGGAGGAAGGTGTCCCAGGAATCAAACTCACGACCTTGCACTTGCCAGGCAGGTGCTGTGCCACTGAGCTATACTCCCGGCACATTCATTTGTTCTCTAAAGCTTTTCTGCATTCTATTCTCAATTATTTCTAACAATTTATAGGAGAACAGAGATTTCAAAACTTTTGCCAGGCATGGTGGTGCACACCTGTAAGTCTAGCACTTGGGAGACTGAGGCTGTGATTTTAAGATCAGCCTAGGCTATAAGTGAGTTCAAGGTCAGTTTGAACTGCATAGTGAGACCCTGTCTCGAAAACACACACACACACACACACACACACACACACAAACCAGACACAAAACCCTACAACCTCAATGTGGCATATAAAATGGAAACATGCAATACAATTTTGTATGCAAAATTTGAAGAAATTCTTTTTTTTTTCTTGATTTGGTATGGAGAATCGAACTCAGGACCTTGCCAAGCAGGCATTTGTGTCACTGAGTTATATCCTTGGCCCTTGAAGAAACTCTTAACCATCAGTTTTCAAGCTGTGCTTTTCAATGAGTCAGCAAAATTACCTGGCTTCAGTGCCTTCTCTAAGCCTTTGTAATAGGCCCAGTTTTCAGGGTTTCTCTCTTGTAATCCTCTATAAACATCAGCAGCATCTTCCAGACGACATAATTGCAAAAGAAGTTCCCCTGATTGTAGGTAAATAAATAAATACCAGTATTTGAGAAAAACTTTGTAATTTTAATTTTTTTTCTCAAAATTTCTCTTATAACCCACTGTAAACCAATGGTGGTAAATGCACGGATCTGGTACCTTCCTGAGTTCCCATCTCCTTTCAAGAAGACTGTTTATTTTTTTATTGTGTCCTTTTTTAGAAGTTCACATACTTAAAAATGATACCTGCTTCACATTCTCCATTTATTCAGGGAATGCCAAGCCACATTCCCACACTCACTGAATACACCATTACCAAGCCTTATTCTTATTTTTGTCTCACTAAATCTACATCAATCTCGAAGAAAAATCAACTTCCAGACCCACTGCATGCCTGCCCCTGGGATCATAACCAATCACATTCCCAAAGACCATTAGAAACTCCAAGTATCAAAATTTATCTCAAACCTGGCTTCTCTGTTTACCAATTTTAAGGCCTAAATCGTTCCAACTGTTCTTTGCATTTTTCTCCTTTTGCTGAGCAAGTGAGATGAGTGAAGAGTAGTTTGCAATAGAAATATATGAGACCCAAAGTCGTAAAAGCTTCAAATTCAGGATTTCTTTCTACATCCTTAACTTATATTCACCAAAGGTATTATTTTTAAAACCACCACCTCACCCTTGCATCCTTCACTTGCACCAGGTAATTAAAAATGATGACTTAATATATATTTACTATGAACTGGTGACTTTCAAGTATTTCTATGCGTTAACTAATTCGATTCTTAGAACTCTATGAAACAAGTTACTATTATTTTCATCATTTTAAAATGAATTTAAGTAGTAAAGTTGAGAAGAGTCTTTCACAGCCTGCTGAGACTCTGAACTCACATAATATAACTACAAAAACTTGTATTCTTAATATCTTTACCATTAGTTCTTAAACAGATTACATTTGGCACTATCTAAAGACATTCTGACTGTCATATTAAGGGTGGTAGACACTCCTGGCATATTAATAGTTAGAAGCTGGGCAAGCTGATAGGCATCCTGCAATGCACACAAATCATCTCCATCATCAATAACTCAGGCCCAAATGCCAACAATACAAGTAAGCAGGTAAGCCTACTCTGTATTAACCAAATGTCAACTTCATGAAAAACATAAAATAACCTGCCAACTTTACTACCCCATACTATACCCATTCCCATTTCCTCCCTTCACCTTCTCCCTCCTTTCATATAGAGAAAACTGGTAGGGTAAGAATTAAGCAACATTTTGCCTAACTCCTCCAGTCCAGAAAGTTCTTAACTGATCTTCAGCATCTCATCCTCTCCCCTCATTTCCAAGCAACAATCCCTTTTCTGCCAGAATTTCCAAAGACTTGATTTTACTCAGTTTCCTTCTCTTTGTATACTTGTCTCCAAATCCTAGAGCAAAGTAGATACTCACAACTGGTGTATTGGAAGAGCAGATGGTCTGTTTCTTTCCATTTTATGTAGAACACAGTAGCAACTAGAAGACAACTCCCAAATATTCCTGACATATACACCTACTCACCCACACAACCACATTCTGTTCCTGGGGACAAACTATTCATGTTCTTACATTACCTGTTCAACATATATCCACTGGATCAGTGGTGGCAAACCTGCACAAACATACTGCAGCAGGTTGTGTCTTATCATTGAAAGTTCTAAAAGGTTTGCCATCACTGCACTAGATCATATCCCCTCTACTTTGTCAAATATTCTCTATTTTTATCATTCCCAAGTTAGTACAAATACATTTTGCAAAAAGAAATCTTCTGATCCTGTATCCCATTTCACCTATCACCATCTCATTTATTTCCTTTATGGCAAAATTCCTTCTAAAAGTCATTTATGCATCCTTTCCACAATTCCTCTACTCTCAATTTTATTTAAATAGACTTGATGTCTGGCCTTTTACTACTCTCCTTCATTCTAGGGCCTCAGAAAATGTTTTTGTAAACATCATCAATGACTTCTACATTGCTAAAAATCATTGTTCAATTTTGAGTCTGAATCTAACTTGACCCTATCTGCCATTCTTCCTCACTACTAAAATTGTCTAAAGCATAGAATCAAATAATGTACATAAAGCACTTTGAAAATTGTCATGTACTTGCATAAAGAAATTAACAACAGAAATGACAATAAAACATTTTGCCTAACTGTGCCCACCTAGTCCTTGCCCCTGGTACTATAGCTACCTTGCAGCCAATGAATGAAATACTTTCTTTCAGACGTATGACCATGTCAGATCTGTCTTTTAAGAATAACAGACTATAAGCAGATGATTAATTTACATCAAAAAGGTCTCCTTCATCTATAGTTTACAGTTGAGCTCCAGAAGCCTTAGACTTGCCTGGAGCATCATCCCTTGGTGAAAGTTCATTTGGCCAATAACAGCTATATTCACTATGCACACAGATTCTATACTTTTGACACTGTTCATCTCCAGGGTGACCCAAAGAAGTCTGAAATCAGCAAATTTCAGGTTTTTAGACAACAAGGGCAAACATTTCAGACGGAAACTTTTAAAAACTGCTACCTTTTCAATTACTTAGTCTCCTTCCTATCATAATCCACAAATATGAATCCAAATCTTGTTTCCTTCCCTTCCAAAATTTACGTTCTATTGTCTCAAAAGCACTCAGAGTAACACCCTAGAATATTCTGTATGTTTTTAGTAAAGACTGATTTATCAATAATATATTATCAGCAATAAAGATTCTTGTCATACACTGCTTTCACTGCAATTTGGCTAATGGGCTGTCTTTAAGACATTTTATCTTACCTTGTAAAATTAAGTAATTGCTTGTGTTTTGATCAAACCCTGTAATATTTTCAATGCAAAGACACTTTATTTAGAGAAAAGATGCTTGAGAAAGGCAGTGCTGTGTGCCTGCAACCCCACACACTCTCAGCTGAGGAAGGGGAATCACTTGGGTCCAGGAGCATCACTTGAGACCAGCCTGGGTGAGATGAGAATTCATCTCAAAAAAAGCAAGCTAAAGCATGTTTACCAAGTAATTTCATTCAATGAATTTTTGTTTGCAATGAACTTCCTATATTTAAATGTATATCTTCCCATATTATAATTACTCAAAGAACAAGAGTATTATTTTACAAGATAAAATAAACAAATTATACCCAATTATCAGCAGTAACTAGTTAATTTTTCAGCTTTGTTCTTTGCCTTTGAAATTAGAATTACATTCTTCAAAAAATACCTTTGGGACTAGGAATATAGCTCAGTGGCACAGTGCCTGCCTGGTAAGCCTGAAGTCCTGAGTTCAATTTGTGGTACCCACACAAAAGAAAATAAATATTACTAAAAAAAATCAATTAAAAAAATACCTTTGATTTCTTCTACAGCAAGTTTATCACAAATTTGCTTTTCATAGGTACAAAGATGTTCCAAGGCTTCTCTATAGAGACCTGCTTCCCGAAGAACTTGATTCTGATATAAAAGTAGTTCACTGTATTCATAATCCACTTTATCAGGGGATGTCTGTGTATAGATACAAGAAATACTAAAAGTTTTGTTTTATTAGAAAAGTACTTATACATCCAAAAGTATGTTAACAGGTCAAAGAATCATATATGATTGATAAACTTTTTTAAAAACTCCAAAATATCTATATACAGAGTACTGACATAAAGATGGCATTTGCTTATAACTAATCAAATAAAAGAATAATCCCTAAGTACTTAATACAAAAAATGGGGAAATTCATCAACAGTACAATTCTAAATAATAAATCTACATGAAAGAGTGAGTCACAGACGCTCCAATTTGCAAGTATCACAGTAGTCAGTGATACAGGTAAGCATCACAACTAATGAATGCTTAAACTAATAGTAAAAGTTTGATTAGAACGAGCTATTCACTCTTGGATAGTTTATTAAATATAGAGAAAGAAGAACCAAACTTGTAGTTGCAAATACAACTTAAACATACTGGTGTGGTATAATCAAATACAATAAATAGATGTCATGTGCCTCTCGATATGACTGACAAGGAAGGACCCTGTTATATACATCTTTGAAAAGTCTCACTGTTTTGAAGACTTGGTTGCTAACTGGCCTTTGAGAAGTGACAGGAACAAGAGAGCTCTAACCTAGCCAATGGATCAATCCACTGATATCACAATTTGGTGGGATTATCTGGAGATGGAAGAAACAGGAGGCGAGGCATAGCTGGGAGTGGATTATGAGGCTATGACCTTGGGGACTATCCCTGTTTCTTGGTCCCTTGCTGACTGGCTTTCTCACCCTTCCTCCTACTTCCTAGCTGGCATGAAGCGAGCAGTTTTCCTCTGCCATGCCTGCTGTCATTAAGTTCTGCCTTGCTGTAGGCTTAGTAATGGACACTGCTGACCATGGACTGAAACCTGTGAGTCAAAATAAATGCTTCCTCTTCTAAATTGAATTAGGTCAGTTCTTTTGTCACAACCATGTAAAGTCAACTAATACTAATCATATTTGAGATTTCCTGTCAAAAATACAAAACTTTATCTAATATCAAAGTGAGAAATTCTGCAAAAACACTGCCTTATGCTGTTCAAAAATATCAGTGTCATGAAATACAAAGAACAACTTTTAAACTGAAAGACTCAAGAGAAATGATGACTACATACATTTCAAGACCAGACACTAAAACTGGGTGGGTGGGGGAACAGTCTGCTACACATATTTAACTAGGATCATATGCAAATTTTCAATATGGACTACACCTTAGATAGTAATAGTCTATCAACGTTAAATTTCCTCATTGAAATGAAGCATAATAAGTAAAATGAGTAAAAAATCAATTACTCTCAAATCCTTAAGAAAGAAATTTAAAGATATAAGTACAGAGATTTAAAGTACATATATCAAATATGAATATAAATGAATGCTTATGTGGAATTCTTTGTACTATTCTTGAAGCTTTTCTGTAAGTTTGAAATGATCTTTAAAAAGTCTATGCACACTTTTTTCTTTAGATATACTTTTACAATCAGACCTAACTAAACATGTCTGTTATTATTTTTACCTGTTGTGTTTTCCTAAATTCTTCTAAAATTTTTGCTGCCATTTCATAATCTTCTAATAAATGATAAGCAATAGCATAACCAATCCATGATGCTCTCTGCGCCGGTCGAAGCTGAAGTAATTGATATCTCGTTTCCTTTAAGGGGTGAAAAACTTTTTATTAGGTTTACAGTTAAAACAAATGCTCCTTTAAGAGATCAGACAAATTTACCCTTCAACAGTATGCATTTTGCAAGGGAACAAAGACAAAATAATTTCAAACATCCATGTTGTGCAGTTTTATAGAAGCAAAGAAAGACTTAAGAAACCCAATGACACTTCTAAGCTAATCTTTTGATACCGTTCTTCATTTCCTGATGAATCTACTCCAAGACTAGAGACAATGTAACATAATATAAAGGAAAAATGTTACTTAAAAATTACTTAGAAAGTGGCCCTGAAGCAAGGCCAGCAGATTGCTGTAGCTGCTGGTTTCAAACAGGAGCCTAAAGAGAATTCTTTCTGTGGTCTGTTGGCCATTTCAGAACTTTGGAAATGGAATGGTCAATTCATCAGAAAGAAATAGCAGGTGAGTATGGCGGACTCTAAGGGGCCTGCAGGGGAGAAACCCTGGCGCCTCGGGACCTGCACCATGCGGTTGACTCAGGGTGCTGGGAGAACAAGGAGCTCCTCCCCTCTCTGGGGGGCGGCCTGAAGGAGGGAGACCCTGGCACATCGGGACTTGCAAAGTGCGGTTGTGTCAGGGTGCTGGGAGAACAAGGAACTCCCCCCCTCTCTGGGGGCAGCTGAGAGTGTGGCAAATTTTCAGCGGCCTGCAGGAGAGAGACCCTGGCGCAACAGGACCTGCACAGTGTGGTTGACTTGGGGTGTCAGGAGAACAAGGAACTCCTCCCTTCTCTGGGGAGCGGCTCTGAGTGTGGCCAACTTTCAGCAGCCCAGAGGGCAGAGACCCTGGAGCATCGGGACCTGCACAGTGTGGTTGACTCGGGGTGCTGGGAGAACAAGGAACCCCCCCACTCTCTGGGGGCAGCTGAGAGTGTGGCAGACTTTCGGTGGCCTGCAGGAGAAAAACCCTGGCGCATCAGGACCTGCACAGTGCAGTTGACTCGGGGTACCAGGAGAACAAGGAGCTCCTCCCCTCTCTGGGGTGCGGCTGTGAGTGTGGCCAACTTCCGGCAGCCGGAAGGAGAGAGACCCTGGTGCATCAGGACCTACACAGTGCGGTTGACTCGGGGTACCAGGAGAACAAGGAACTCCCCCCCTCTCTGAGGGCAGCTGAGTGTGTGGCAGACTTTCGGCGGCCTGAAGGAGAGAGACCCTGGCGCATCAGGACCTGCACAGTGCGGTTGACTCGGGGTGCCAGGAGAACAAGGAACTCTTCCCATCTCTGGGGGGTGACTGTGATCCCGCCTGCGTGTGGGCTGAGAATAAGACATCTCATGTGTCCTGTCCACCTGCCCCCTCCCCTCTGCCTAGCAATTGGGAGCCAGTGAACTATACACATCTTGTGAAAAGCTTGACTATGTTATTTAGTATGAGCTCTCCATATACAAAGATAAGGACTACCGTTTGGAAGAAAACAAGAGACAATATGACAGATAGTGAAGATCTCTGTTTTGTCTAGCTTTGAAATTTATGCTTTCTTATGTCCCATTCTGTTCTTTGTTGTATTTAATTTTACTCCCTTTTAAAATAAAATAAAATTTAAAAAAAATTACTTAGAAAACAAAGTGTCTAAGCAGTAAGTTAAGAGCTCAGCAGGTACTACCAAAAAACAACACAAAAACAAATAAAACAGGGACTAGGTAAATCGAAGTCTGTTCTACAGGATAAAATTGAAGCTACAAAAATATATTAATTTGGGGCTGGAGATGTAGCTTCCTAGTAGAGCAGTTGTCTAACATGTACAAGGCCTTAGCTTCAATTACCAGAAACACCAAAAACCAAAATGAAATGAAATGAAATGAAATGAAATGAAATGAAATGAAATAAAATGAAATCAAATCAAATCAGGCTCAATGAATGTAAAAAGAAACAAAATACTTTACTTCCCAGAAAATGTGAGAAGAAACCATTATAGTTCAATGTTAATATGTCTGCAAAGGCATGGTCTATGTGAAAAGATTAATTTTAGTTTTTAACAAATTGATTAAATCAATCCTACACAGTAACCCAAATCATCTTCGCAACAAAATGATTTTTAAAATCTGACTATTCCAATCATAGACACTCTGGAGAAGACATTGTATTGTTCTCTTAGAAAAAAAATTTCTTTATTTTACTTACCCTGTAGCCCTCAAGATCTCGCATTTGAATTTGTAGTAAGGAAAGATCCCTTAAGATTTGAAGATTGTCTTTATCCCATTTTAGTGCATTTCTGTAACATTTAATGGCTTCATCATACTTTTTGTCTGACCTCTGAAGAAGGCCATAAACATGCCAACCTAAAGAATTTAGTTAAGGATACAACCTACAATCAAGAAATATTATTCCAAATGACTTCCTAGTAAGTGTGTAGAATAGAACCATTTATAAAATTAAGAACTTGGTGGAGGGGTGCTAAGCTTGGTGGCACATGCCTGTACCATGACTGAATTTCACAACTCCAAGACCCTGGGCAATTGAGACAGGAGGACTTAAAGGGTAAGCCCAGCCTGGGCAATTTAGCGAGATCCTGACTCAAAATAAAAAATGAGGTAGCTTTGGATGTGGCTCAGTGCTAAGGCTGGGTTCAATCCCCAGTACCAGGTTAGGGATGGAGGGTCTAAAAGGAAGTTTAACAGTAGAAAAAGCACAATTTGTAGACCCAGAGAACATTAAATCGAGGAGCCGTCTACCTTACGAACTCTGTAACCTTACAGAAGTTAGCCTCGTTAAACAAATAGTCCAGCTGGCCATGGAGATATGTGCCTGTGATCTCGACTAGGGAGGCTGAGGCAAGAGGCTGAGGCCAGTTTGAGACCAGCCTGCAAGTCTCAAAAACAATCAACACACAGAAATAGTCCATACAATAAAGCTCTAGGGCATGACTCAGTGGGATAAGTTTTCACTGGCTGGTACAAAGTAAATATTCAGTATCAGGTTTTTCTTGGTTTTTTTGTTTTTGGCTAACAAGGCCTTTGAACAGTGATTTTTAGCATGGTATAAGGGCCTTAGAACTCACCTACATATAAAATCAAGTATTTATCCATATAAACAAATAATTACTTAACATTCTTAAAGTATAGGTGATCAAAATATTCTCTTGTATTTAATAAACTTAGGGACACAGATAAGCAAAATAATAGCAGGTTGTTAAAAAAAAAAGGCTATATAAATCAGGAAAACAAATTACAGCAGTCACTCAATGCTACCACCTTAGGTTTCTTTACACTTTATTCCACCAAGGTAAGCTTTCTAAAACATATAATCAAACGGAAAAAAAAAATTTTCTACTTCCCTTTCCTAAAATCTACAATGTTTCTCTCAGACTGTTCCAAACTTCAATCTAACAGGTTTGGCCCAGGATCCTCAACAGTCAGTAACACAGAATATCTAGGATGGCACATATAACTAAAGATATATACTAAATATTATAAACATTAATTGAAAACTAACCTTGTTCACAACATAAATGACAAAGTAAAGCTCGAAAAAATTCTCCTGGTTGGTTGAGGGATTGTTTTAAAAATTTCCTTTTAATTCAAACTTCTAGTTTCTGGATTAATGACAATTCTTTGACTAGTCAAAACATTTTAATATACTACAAAAATATTCTGTATGGGCTGAGGATATAGCTAAGCACCACAGCGTCTTGCCAGGCAAGCAGAAGGTCTCGAGTTCAATATCTAGTACCTAAGATAAAAATTAAAAAATAAAATTTTGTATATCCTTCTGTTGTCTTCCTTCACTGGACTGGTAAGTTTCTGGAAAGCAAAATCTGTACTGTTCTCCTCCTCTTTAAAGTACAGCTGGGGATTTAGCTCAGTGGCACAAGTGCCTGCCTGGCAAGTATGAGGTCATGAGTTCAATCCCCAGTACGAAAAAAAATAGTAGAGGCCCAGAAAACATCTGAAAACATCGTAAATGCTTCTGCTCTTATACTGTGTAACCCACAAAATACGTACAAAGATATCTATTAAAGACTATTTGAAAAATAACAACTCCACAAGTTTTTCTCTCTCCTCCTCCAGGCATTCTACTGATCCCACTCTCATCATTGCCTAAACAAAATAAAATGCAAACTTTTTATCCTTTTTGTACTACCACTGTGAGTGCGGAATGATTATCCCTATTTTACACATAGTGAGACTGAGCCCTAAGAGCACAAAGAAGCTGACCTGGATTTAAGTGAAGTACATTTCACTGCAAGCCTCTATTACCAAGTCTGTGCTCTAAACCAGCACACTTAAGACTTCTCAGATTCCTTATTATACGCCTTTGTCCAAAGTTATGGTTATATGAAATCTGCACGATAGCTGTTAGATTTGTAAAGATACAAAGCAGAATACATAAGACTAGATAATTTATAAACAACAGAAATTTATGGTTCACTGCTCAGGAGGCAAGAGAGTTCAAGATCAAGGTGCCAGCAGATTTAGTGTCTAGTTAGACTTGCTCACTACCTCAGAGATTCCACCTCAGAGTTCTACCTTTGACCTCATAGGAACAGGGGTAAATGTGTTCCTGTAGACCTCTTTTAAATGGGAATCAACCTCACAAAGTCTCTATCCTAGCATCCTAAATCTCCCAAAATCATTACATTGGTGATTAGGTTTCAAGATATGATTTTAGGGCATTTTTGTTTTATAGATGTGAAGCTGTAAAAATTTCAGCTTCAGCTGTAAAAATTTCAGACTGTAAAATACTCCTTTCATTTCTCAAGAGTCAACAGAGCTTGCATAGCTTGCTTGATGGCAGCCTAGTTCGTTCGTTCGTTCCTTCCTTCCTTCCTTCCTTCCTTCCTTCCACAGGATCACCTTATGGAGCACAGACTGGCCTTGCCTCAAGGCCATCCTTCTGCCTCAGCTTCCTGAGTGCTGAGATTACAGGCATGTCACCGTGCTTGGCCTGTTTTTTTTTTTTTTTTTTCTAAAATAGGATCTTGCTATGTAACCTGGGCCACTATTAAACTTAATATTCAGCCCAGGGTGGCTCTGAACTCAAAGGAACACTTATCCTTCTGCCTCAGCCTCAGCCTCAGCTTCAGCCTCTGGAGATAAAATTATAAGCATGAGCCAGCATACTTAGCACAAATATTTCTAAAAAGCAATTCTCATTCATCTGTGAGACATATGAATGGTTAAAATATGGTAGCATGTAAAAATGTTGCCTGAATGAATGCAGTGGCTGTTCAAGAAAAATAATTTCCCCAGTATTTGCACTGTAAGAGGGATCTAAAACTTGACTGTTGCTGGGCATGGTAGTACACACCTGTAATACCAAGCACCCAAGAGGCTGAGGCAGGAGGAGTGCCTTACACTGAAAACCAGTCTGGGCTACATAGTTCATGGCCAGCCTGCACTACATAGCAAGATCCTGTTTCAAGAAAAAACAAAACACACACATACATACATACACACACACAAATAAATAAATAAAATAAAACTTCTGACTGCTAAACTGCACTTAAAATACTCCTACTCAATACTTACAAACATATTTAAAAAGGATACACACATGACTCTTCAAGTCGTTTCTCAGACCTCTACGAACCAATTCATAAGCTTCTTCCTTTTTTCCCAAACAGTTCAATGTTAATCCTTTCATTGCCAGAGTTTCTATTTTTAATAACAAAGAAATAAAAAAGATAAAAGAAATTAAACATGAAAAAGTTACCAATAACAAAAATTATCCATAATCACAAAATAAATGCCAGTTTATGCTAAGAATTAAACATTTCATTTCAAGGACCTTACATTTCCAACTTTATATAGAATTAAAGTATTTTTACACTATTTCCTAGTACAATTGTTTAATTACAGGGTGAACAAATATTATCTATTTTTCATTAACTTATAAGTTAATACAACAAGAAACACAAAAATAACAATTTTATCCAATTTATTCCACACAAGAATTAACTGGTTTAAAAAAAAAAAAAAAAAGGATCAACTAGTTGGTAAGTTGTATCTTTTTTTTTGGTACTGGAAATCAAACTCATGACCTTGCGCTTGCCAAGCAGGTGCTGAATCTCTGACTTGTATATTCCCAGGCCTGACAACAAGTTGTATCATGTATAGACACAAATTCTCTGATGAATGTGATCATTATGTACATCTAAAATGTACCAATAAAATCTGATTGGAAGATCTTGTTATGTTTAAAAAAAGAAAAAAAATCAACAGGTTGAAATGACACCTGCCCAAGAGATGCTCCAGATAGTAGTACTAAACAAACATTGCCTCTGTGACACTTGGGATAAACTCTTAAGTGCTTAAAACTGGTAAACCAAATAGCATAGATTTCTAGATTCTATTCTTAGAGGCAAGCCTAAATTCCTTTAGACAAATCATACAAAATACATTGACATCTGACAAGACAATCTAGTAAGGGGGCCGCTCACCTTCTACGTCCCCTTCTGTCTCTCTTACACAAAAGCTTTCTTTCTCTCAATAAATTCTTCCTACTCTTAAAAAAAAAATCTAGTAATTCATATATGGATAATGCATAATTAACTGTTCCTAGATGAATTATGCGCAATGACCTTATATAATTATCCTTTAAAACGTGACAGTTTCTTAAAAATAGATTTTATTTCTGTGAAGCTAAATTAAATAAGGGTTAAATTCCTTGCACGTAAAACACAGAAATTACCAACATTTCTAAGATTTATAAATTTATTTTAAAATGACTGAGATCACTATTAAATATGAAAGTTAAAAAATGTCAAGAATTTGGACTGGGGATATAGCTCAGTGGCACTACACCTGCCTGGCAAGTGCAAAGTCCTGAGTTCGATTCCCTGCACATACCAAAAAAGTCAAGAATCTGTCATTTGCAATCAATAGATCAAAAGAGAGTTGTAGGAAATACTATATTTTCAGGGAAAAAAAAAAGGTTACTCATTGTATAAGGTACATGCCTGTAATCTCAGCACTCAGGAAGCTGAGGCAGGTGGGCTGCTATGAGTTCCAGGCCAGCCTGAACTATACAGTGATACGTTTTCTCAAAGAGAGAGACAGAGAGACAGAGACAGAGACAGAGACAGAGACAGAGACAGAGAGAGAGAAAGAAAGAAAGAAAGAAAGAAAGAAAGAAAGAAAGAAAGAAAGAAACAAGATCAAGTGCAAGTGAGTAACAGTGTCCAGTTAGAAACGCCAGACAGGGGTACAGTAAAGCCCTCTCAGGTCACGCAGCTAGTATACATGTAGTAGTCTACTTACCTCCATGTTCTGCAAATTTGGGATTAGAAAGAATCTGCTTACAGAACTTCAATCCATTTCTATACTGCTTGTGTTCATAGCATCTCTGTCCAAAAATTAAAAAAAAAAGGAAAAATGTGTTTAGTGAGAAATGTGAAAATTTTAAATTCAATGTTAATTTTTCTCTCCAAAGTACCAGCGATTGAACCCAGGGGCTCGCGCACGCTAAGTATATGCTGTAGTGCTGAACTCCATCTTCAGCCCTCAATTCTAAGTATTTTATTCTGTTAAATAAAACATGATGTTACTTCCATATTCCTCAAAGTCCCACTAAGATACTACTTAAAAATATGCAGAGGAAAAAGCTTTTAAAAACGGGGAGGCGTGTAGATACAGATTAAGAAAAATCACAAGCTTACTACAAAAATCAGCAACCACAGCCTCAGTTTCTCTACAATAGCTTACCGGCTGGCGTGCATACATTCCCTGCCCTCCGCAATCAGTGACACGCTGAGGGCAGGCATGAGGCCTTGAGAGAGGACAACAGAATGAATCACTTTGGAACTTTCATTAAGTATAAGTGGCTCCAAAACACGCAAGACTAAAGGTAGTGTTTCTACTTACTTAGCAGAAAGCCTAAAACTAGTTTTTTCTTCAACCAGTAAAAACTAAGTTATGATATAAAAACTAATCCAATAAAAAGGCACAACTTCTTATTGTTTCTTGGAAAAAAGAGGCTAGTAAGTGTCACTATTCGTAAAATCATCATTACCCTTCTAAGATATTTGTTCCTGGGAAAACGTAGTCTACTTTCTCTCTAAGATCTAGAATACGACAAAGATGCTCACTTTCACACTTTCTATACAACACAGTACTGGAAACCCCAGCTCCAATAATTTAGCAAGAGAAAGAAACAGAATGCTTCCAAATTGAAAAAGAAGAAGTCAAACTATTATGGTTTGCAGATAACATGATCTTATATAAAGAGAACCTCATATGCCACCCAAAAAAGTTTCAAAACTAATAAAACAATCCCATTTACAATAATAACTGTAAAACTAAAAACCTAGGGAAAAGATCAAGAAGCACTACAATGAAACTATGAAATATTGATTAAAAAGCAAAGAACACACAAAAAAATGTAAAGACAGGTCATGTTCATGGATTTCCAGAATCAATGTTGTTAAAATAGCCATGCTACCCAAAGTGTTCCTTTTAACATATTAGGAACTCAAGGCAATTCTTATATAATATCAATGACAGGACCAGGTATATAGCTCAGTGGCACAGTACCTGCCTGGCAAGCATGAGGCCCTGAGTTTGATTCCCATTAGCTACATACTCCCCCACTACCTCTGTCCAAAAAATCAATGACAATCTCCCAGATCTAGGGAAAACAACCTAAAGTTTGTATTAAAAAAATAAAGACAAATTTGTGGCTGGGAATTTAGCTTAGTAGTGTTAAGTGTCTGCCTGGCAAGCACAAGATCATGAGTTCAATCCCTAGCACCACTGGGAAAAAAAAAATTGTATGGAACCACAAGATATTCTGAATAGTCAAAACAATCTTAAGCAAAAAGAACAGAACTGTAGGCATTACAGTACTTCAAAATATACTACAATGCTGTGTGTAGGCAGAACATACCTATAATACCAACATTCTGGGAGACAAAGCCAGGGGAACTGAAAGTTGGAGCCCAGCCTGGACAAATCAGCAAGATCCTATCTCAAAATAGAAACAGTAATCCAGGCATGGTAATGCATTTCTGTAATCCCAGCACTCAGGAGGCTGAGGCAGGAGGACTACCTCAAATTCAAGGTCAGTCTGAACTACATAGTGAGTTGAAGGCCACCCTAAACTATACAGCAAGGCCCTGTCTCTAAAAACCAAAAGAAATAAAATAAATAAATAAAATTTTAAAAATAGGCCTGAGGATACAGCTCAATAGGAAACCCTGGGTTCAATTCGCAGCACCAAGAAAAAATAAATATACACACACGCATATATACACATGCAGGCATACACGAACCTTTAAGTAATCAAAACAGCATAGTACTTGCATAAGAACAGACACAGACCAAGGGGACAGAGTATAGAACCTAGAAACAAACTCTAACATCTATAATTTATCTTTGATAAAGGCACTAAGAACACAGAGTAAAAATAAGTCTTCTCAATAAATGATATGGGAAACTGCCAAAGAATGAAAGTAGACCCTTTCTTACCAGTTACAAAAATCAACTCAAAATACAGTAAAGACTTAAATATAAACTATGAAACTACCAGAAGTTAACATACAGAAAAGACTTCAAGACACCAGACCAAGAATTTTTTTTGAATAAGACCCCAAAAATACAGAACATAAAAGCAAAAACAGACAAATAAGATTATATCGAAGTATATATAAAGTCTCTGTTCAGCAAAGGAAATGATTATTAAAGACACAAAATACAGAAAACAGGAGAAAATACTGGCAAACTATACATCTGACAAAGAGTTAATATTCAGAATGGACAAAGAACTTAAAAACTCAATAGCATCTGGGCACGGTGGCACTCCCAGAGCTTGGATGGCCTCAACAGGAGGATGGCATCACAGTGACTTCCTCAGCTACACAGTGAGTTCAAAGTCAGCTTAAACTGCTTAACAAGACACTGTCTCAAAAAAAAAAAAAGCTCAACAGCAAAAACAAAATACAATTTAAAGAAAGTAACAGATCTAAATACTTCTGAAAAGAAGACACACAAACCAGTTGTGGTGGTGAATGCCTGTAATCTCAGCACTTGGGAAGCTGAAGCAGGAGGATCACTGCAAGTTCAAGGCCAGCCTGAGATATACAGTTATTTCAAAACAAACAAAACAAAACAAAACAAAACAACACATACTAATGGGTATCAGATGCATTAAAAAATGCTCAATATCATAATCACCAAAGAAATACAAATTAAAACCTCAATGAGGTATCACCTCACTCCAGTGAGAATGGTTATGATTTTAAAAGATTCACTATAACAGACTTGATATAGCAAATGCTGTGAAGGACATAAAGAATAGAGAATACTTGCACACTACCAACAGTAATATGGAAAACAGTATGGAGGTGCACCAGAAACTCTAAAACACAACTACCATATGATCCAGCAACTCTATTCCGTGTAAGTACAATAAATATTTATATATAAAGTGACATATAAATATATATCCCCAAAGGAAACCAGTATATTAAAGAGGTATGTGTGTCCTCACTATTCACAATAACCAAGAAAACAACTGAGTTCCTATCAAATGATAAATAAACAAAAAGTAGTATGTATACACAATGGAATATTATTCAGTCATTAAAAAGGCCCACGTATTATCGCCTGTGACCAAGTGGATAAAACTTGTAATCATTATGTTAAGCAAAATAAGCCAGGTACAAAGCATCGCACCACCTCACTCATACGTGTACAAATGCTGATCTCACAAAAGCTGAGAGAATGGTGATTCCCAGAAACTAAGGGCAACAAAAGAAAGGCAAGATGGGAGAGAGTAGGTCAATGAGCACTAAGTTATAGTAAGATGGAAAAAGTTCCAGTGTGTGTGCTACACTGCACAACATGACTATAAAATATACTAACTATTATGAAGGGCAAAGGATAGGAATTTGAATGCTTTCAACATCAAGACATATGTGAGCAGGTAAGTAATTTTATTCTGATCTGAACATTACATAATCTATACCTGTATAGAAATATCTACACAATATTCCATTAAAAAGTATAATTTTTATTTTTTATGTATCGGTTTAAAACAAAAAAATTTATAGAAATTTTGTTTAAATTTTAAAAATTTAACAATGTAGCCAGGCCGGGTGTGGTGGTGTAGCTGGGTGTAGTGTCACATACCTGTGATCCCAGTGATAGGGAGGTTGAGGCAGGAGAATCACATAAATTCGAACTCAGTTTGGGCTACATGAAGGAGTTCAAATTCAGACTGCACTACACAGCGAGACCTTGTCTTCAAAACAAAACAAGACAAAAAAAAAAAAACCCTAGATGACTTCCTTTGGCATGCTGGATTGAGAGGCTGAACTTGCTACCATTTATCATAAATAAGCTGAATAAAATAAGCATACAACAGGCAGCATAAGACTGTAAACAATGAGAACCATGAACTACCACTTCTTTACACCTGCTGGGACTTTCCAGGTCATAGCACAAGAAGAAAGATCCCAAGCGGAAAACAGCAGGCCGCAAAGTTAAGAGACAAAGATTGATGTTCAAAGAGGCTGGAGAACTCTGGAAGGAAGAGTTTTAGAAATAACAGAACCGTCTACGGCCATACCACCCTGAACGCGCCCGATCTCGTCTGATCTCGGAAGCTAAGCAGGGTCGGGCCTGGTTAGTACTTGGATGGAAGAAATAACAGAACTACCAGGGAAAGATTCAGAAGGCTGCAGAAGATTCCCATGTATGCCTACTGCTGTTAACTCTTACATCTTTAGAGTGACATTTCACAAACCAGACAGAAGAATGGCCAGAAAGTAGCAAATTCAACAACTCTCAAGGCCCATGTTGGGCTAAGACTTCTAAATAATCAGAATAATGTGTCAATAACTAGCCACAGAAGTCAGTGCATAAAGAGCATGCCTTAGCAGCAGGCATAAACTAAGCTTAGAGTGCTACTTCAGACCTACCCTAAAGAAGCCTCAAAAAGATCCAATTACAACATAAATATCTTCATTGTTTTTTCACAAAATCTAACACTTTTTAAAGAAAGCTATAACCAATAAAATGACTTAAAATCTGTTAAGTACAACTGACAGAAAGTTTCTAAATAACAAACTAGGCATGGCAGCATAAGCTTGTAATCCCAAACCTGAAGAGATTCTAACTGGAAGGTTAAGTTCAAGGCCAGCATGGGTTACATAGCAAGACCTTCTGTAAAAAACATATGGAAAAGAAAAGGGGAAGGGAAAGGGAAAAGGAAAGGAGAAGGGGAGAGTGAGAAGACAATGACACGGGGCGGGGGGGGCCTAGAAAAGTTAAGAAGCTGGATGGAAAATATGTCCTATAACCAGGAGAAATAGGAAACTAATGGAACTATTAAAGTCAAAACAACTATTTTAAATATGCTAAAGAATTTTTTTCACGAATTCATAGAGGCAGGGCTCCTTGGTACACACCTGTAGTCCCACCTCAGAGGCAGAGGCAGGAAGATCACTGCAAATTTGAGGCCAGTCTAGGCTACAAAGTGAGTTCAAGGCCAGTCATACAAAGCAAGACCTTGTCTCAAAAGACAAAAAAAGAAAGAAATATACAGAGAGAGGTATAAATACGAAAAGAAATAAAACAAAAAATAGAACTGTATATACAGAAGAAAATACATCATTTAAAATGAAAATTTCACCAGATGATATTAAAAGTAGATTATACTTCAGAAAAAAAGAAAGTATCAATTAACTGAAAGGCAGACAAACAAAAAGAAAATGTATGAAAAGACTCACCATACAAAAATACAATTCTAAAAGTACCACAGGTCTAAATATAATAGTCAAAGTAAAAAAGTTTCTGGGAAAAATAACAAAAATAAAAACCCCAAACCAGAAAAATGTCTTTGTTACATTAGGTAGGCAAGATCCCTTAAACAGACAACTTTAAATATTGGGAGAATATATTTAAAGTAAGTATGTCCTATAAAGGCCTCACATGTAGCAAACCATATTTTTAAATCTCCTAAGACTCAGTAACAATAAAGCAGACAGCCCAATAAAAGACCGGGCAAAACGGGCTGGGGATTTAGCTCAATGGCTTAAGCACCTACCTAACAAGTGTGAGGTCCTGAGTTCAATCCCTGGTACAAAAAAAAAAAAAAAAAATTCTTAAAAGACCGGGCAAAAGCCTTGAACAAACATCCAACGAGGTTTTCCTGATAGCTAATAAATACATTAAAGGTATATACATCAAAACAACCTTATATCATTAAACTAAATAAGTAAAAAAGCACCTCAGCCCTCACACATTGCTTTAGCAGTGAAAATTGGCTCACTCATTTTGAAAAACTGTTCCAAAGAATGTTACAGTATAAAAAAGCACAGCTTGCAGAAGACAAAATGAACAATAAAAAATTAATTTTTCTTCACATCAATAATGAATTAGAGAAAAAAAATCAGAAAAACAATTCCATTCCCAATTGCTTCATAAATACTAATAATAGTAAACTACCCTGCAATCAGTGTAACCAAGGAGGTGAGAGACCTGTACAATGAAAATCACAGAACTCTAAAGAAAGAAACTGAAAGTGACACTAGGAGAAGGCAAGATCTCCCAAGTTTATTGTAGGCAGAACTAACATTGCTAACGCGGCAGTATTATCAAAGGTGATCTAGAGACTCAATGTAAACCCCATCAAAATTCCAATGATATACTTCACAGAACTACCAGAAACAATTCTAAAATGTATACAGAAAAACAAAACTCCAGAATATCTGAAGCAACCCTAAATAAAAACAGCAAGTCTGAGAGCACCACAATACCTGACGACTTCAAATGATACTACAAAGTCACCTTAACAAAAACAGCATGGTGCTGGCACAAGAAACACTGAACTTGGGATAGAACAGAGAACACAGAAATAAATCCACACAACTATAGCCATCTGATTCCTGACAAAGTCGTCAAAATCATAGTTGGAGAGCAGATAGCCTCTTTAACTAATGTTGCTGGGAAAACTGGATATCCATACATAGAAGACTGAAATGAGATCCGTGTCTCTCACCCTGAATAAAAATCAACTCAAAATGGATCGAAGGCTTATAAATACATATTGCCTGACACTTTAAAACTCCTAGAAAATAATACAGAGGAAACACCTGAAACCACAGGCACAGGCAAAGACTTCTTGAATAGAACTCCAACAGCATAAGAAATAATGGCAGCAAGAAAAAAACTGAGGTTACATGTAATTTAAAATTTTCTTCACAGTATGAGAAACAAGCAACAGAGACATTGTATGGAAAGGAAGGAACTCTTCTACAGCTCATGTTCTGGCAGAGGATTAATATCTAGAATATATAAAGAACTCACTCAAATAGTCCAATCAATAAAATGGAAAAACAAACTCAAAAGACACTTCTGAAAAGAAATAGTCCAGGGGCCAAGGTTACAACTCAGTGGCACAGCGCCTGCCTGGCAAACGCAAGGTAGTAAGTTCAATTTACAGTTACCCTCACCCAACATAAAAAAGAGAGAAATAGTACAGGTTCTGGGGACATAACTCAGCAGCACAATACTGCCTGCCAAGTGCAAGATTCTGAGGTTCAATTCTCAGTACAAAAAAAAAAAAAAATTCAGGGCCAGATTCCTTTGAATCCAAAAACCCACACAAGAAGGCGCCACTCTGACATCTGCATGTCACTCTTTTGACTTCTGTGTCTGGTCAACTCTGAAGACCACCAAGTTCAGAGCTGGAGAGGCCAGGCTGAGCACAAGGTGATCATTGCTGCGAAAGATGCTGGGTTCCAGCGCAGGGCTAGTGGTGATATAGTGGAGAGATGCAGCAGGACATAAAATTCAAGACTTAAAATTAGAGGAGAGTAGGGACAGATGAAAAGAAAGATTTGCTGGGAACCGGTTGGTTGTGGGCATCATAGGAAGTGCTGGAAAGGGAACAGGGATTGCTGAGAAGACAGTTCAGTTAAGACAGTGTTGAACTGGACGTGGTGGTACACAACTATAATTCCAGCTCTCAGGAGGCTGAGGCAGGAGAATTACTGTGAGTTGGAGGACAGCCTGGCCTACAAAGTGAGATCGAGATAACCTGAACTGTATATGAAACCCTGTCTCAAAAAGACCAAAAAAAAAAGTGTTGATTGTTATGAACTTGGGGGAATCCAAATACAATTTTTAGTAGACTCCTGAATTATGCCTGAAATTCAAGAGGGATATTTTCACTCTTATATCATCATTTATGCTGTGTGATGACTTGATTTAAAATTCTTTTTTAGTTAATAAGAGTTTTCCATTTAAGAGAAGAAATAAAGGGAGTGTTTTTCAGCAAATCAGATCCTTTTATGGCAATCTGGTCTATATGGTCCTATATTAAATGAGTGAGTGAGATTGCTCCCTTTGTTGCATTTTTTTCCTTAAATAATTCTACCTCCTTATATTATTGCATTCATATTGCTGGCTTTAGGGAAACAAATAATGTTATGTCACTTTAAGTCCATATTCTCAAATGTATCTTAGATGAACTCTCTACTTTTATTATCTCAAACCATGTCTTTGAAGACAGATATTATAATACTATTTTCCTTCCACAGCATCTTTTTATTTAAGGCAATTACTATGTTTCTCTAATTAAACACCTGGCCCTTCAATATAACCTTGCTTATGATTCTGGGTAGATGACAATACAGTGGTTAAATGAACCTAAGCATTTCAGCTCAGATTATTTCACCAAAGGAAATTGCAAAACCTCAGAGATAAAAGGCAATAAAGATGATAACAAGCAATACAGAGCATTATCTCACTGAACAAAGGAAAGAGGACTTGCAAGCCAAAATGGGCTGACCACAGATCTCTTCCCCCGAAGCTGATGTTCAGTACAGGTGCGCAATGTAAGGAAGGTCTTTGTAGTGAAGTGACCTCCCACTCTCTAGACATCCTCCACTTTCTGGATGTGTGTACCTCAAATCCCAATCGATCAATTCCCAGTACCCCAGATAGACAGACAGACAAACAAGAAATTATACAAATAACCAAAAAGTGTATGAAATACTGTTCAAAATCTTCAGCTATTAGATAAATGCAAATCAAATCAAAACTGCGCTGAGATTCCATCCACCTCAGTCAGACTGGGTATCCTCTAGAATACAAAAAAGAATAAATGGTATGGATGAGAGTAGGTAAAGCAGCCTTGGAGTTCATCAACATATGAATAGATAAAAATGTGGTATACATACATAGCAGAGTATTACTAAGCCATAAAGAACAAAATTATGACATCTGCAAGAAAACAGATCACATTAAGCAAAACAAGCCAGTTTCAGAAAACATGTATCTCATGTTTTCCTTAATATGTAGGATCCAAAAAAGATGTCATAAAAGCAGAATAAAGACTATCACTAGGCAAAAGGAAGAAAGCAAGAGGCAAGAGAGGTAGGGAGGAACGGAGGGCAGGTAATAGGATGAATAGGAACAAAACATATGTGTATATGGAAATACCACATTAAAACCCAGTATTTTGTAAAATTAACAGGCACTAATAAAAATACATTTTAAAAAATATACCTCACTAAAGCCAACTTTAGAAACATACTGCTTGGCAGTACCTAATAAAAATAGGCATACACATGTCATTTAATCTAAGAACTCCAATCTCAGATATATGCTCGACAAAATATAATTATATATTCACCAAGTGATAGGAAAAGGAATGAGGTTAATAACTGAGATTACAAAAAAATTAAAATGTCAGAAACACCCAAAATTTAATGACATACTTGAACTAATAGGAAATTATTATAAACCCACTTTGACATTCTACTAATGGCTTTCATGACAGAGGCTTAAGTTATACCAAAGCAAATTCATACATACAGTGGAACCTTCGTATTTATGCAAGATTGATTCCATGAAAAGGTATGTTCAAGTTTCACATACAAAATGGTGCAGTGCGTTCATATAACCCAAGCAACCTCCCTACATACTTTAAAGCATTTCTAGATTACATCTACTATCTATTACAGTATATTGCTACGTAAAGAGTTGGAATATGGTATTGCTCAGGGAATAGCAACAAGAAGTCTATACATTTCAATACAGATGCAATTTTATTTCCCCCAAAGTATTTTTGATTTGTGGTTGGCTGAATCTTCAGAAAAGGAACTCAAGGTTCTGGAGAGCCAGCTGTCTGACATAATGAATCAAAGTCTTTGCTGAAATACCTGTATAAAAATTATAAAGTATCACTACACTGTCACAATCCTAGCACTACATCCTGGGTAAATTCTGTATAACAGAAACACTGTGAACTGAAAATTGTACTTCAAGGAATTAGAGAAGTAGGAACAATGATTGCCTCTGGAATCAAAATTAGCTGTGGTTTTAAACACAGAATCCAGACAATAAAGCCACTTAGGTAATCTTATACATTGCTGAGATTAAAAACAATCCTTGCTGGGTATGGTGGTGCATGCCTGTAATCCCAGCACTTGGGAGGAGAAGGCAGGAGGATCATTGAGAGTTCGAGACTAGCCTGGGCTACAAAGTGAGCTCAAGATCAGCCTGAACTGCATAGGGAGGCCCTGTCTCTAAAGACCAAAAAAAAAAAAAAAAAAAAAAAGAATCCTTGTATTAATCATGGAGATCAACCATTTGAAAAAAAAAATGTAAAAAAAAAAAAGAAAACTAAGTAGTAGTAGTAGTAATAATACAGTGACATAAACTCCTGCCTGGCAAACGTGAGGTCATGAGTTCAATACCCAGTACTAAAAAAAAAATAACAGTAATAATAATAACTCACATTTGCTAGGCACTGTTCTAGCACCACCCTTTTCAAAGTGATTTCGCAGTACTTTCTATTTAATCTTCAGGACAATCCTATTAACTAGGCACCTAAAGTTTCAACCCTTATTGTATAGGAGTAAAATTAAGAAAATAAACAATTTGCCCAAGATTACATACCTAGTGGCAAAACTTAGACTATCACCTATATCTTCCAACCCTTGGTTAATACCTCTTTCAAAGCACACCATTCATTAAAGAAGCTATCTTTTTTCCAGTGAAGGTTTTTGGCCCTTTTGTCAAAGATAAGATAGTTGAGTGTGTTTGGAGTTGTTTCTGCATCTTCTATCCTGTTTCACCAATTCTCAAATCTGGTATTCCCCCACCAATAATGCTGTTTTTAATCACTATGGCTTTGTAGTAAAATTTGAAGTCCAGGATGGTGACACCCCCTGCCTTCCCTTTCTAACCAGAATTGCTTTTGCTATTGTAGGTCTCTTGTGGTTCCATACAAATTTCTCCAGGAAATACTGGTATCAAATAACTGAGTTTACCTCAGGAAAACTAAAAATCAAATCCTTTGAATGTGACATAAAAGACAGCACTTAGCTTTGTATTTCATCCTAAGTGGAACAGTAATTTTTAGATTCTAATGATTATTATGTTCTAAATTAATGAAACTGAGTAGACTTTTATATGTTACTCAATGCTGTTACCCCAGTTATATCGTTCACGTTGACCTCCAAATACATCAGAAACAAGGGATGTAGCTCAGTGGTAGTGTGCTTGCTAGCATGTGCTAGGACTGAGAGATTCAACTCTCGGCACTGCCAAAAAAAGAAATTCAGAAAAGCATATGCCTCCAAGTGACTAATAACAATTTATTTCTCCTTATCCAGAATTAGTATGCACTTAAGCAGGTCTCATCTTCATTTTTTCTTAATACTCTTCCTACAAAGAAAAAAGTAACAAATATTCCATACATCAGTAATCTTTTGCCTGTGATAAGCTCTAGTGAAAGAAAGAAAGAAAGAAAGAAAGAAAGAAAGAAAGAAAGAAAGAAAAAAAGAAAAGAAAGAAAGAAAGAAAGAAAGAAAGAAAGAAAGAAAGAAAGAAAGAAAGACAAGACAGCCAGGCATGGTGGCGCTAGCACTCCTAGACTGTAATCCTAGTACTGAGGACTCTGAAGCGGGAGGATGTTGCAAATTTGATACCATCCTGGGCTACCTAGTGAGCTCAAGAACAGCCTGAACTGCATTAGCGAGAGCCTGTCTCAAACAGCCAAACAGAAATGAAATGAAATGAAATGAGAAAACACTGTTTTATATTTCACTTGAGTTTCCCTTTCACTACAAGGATCGTTTATATATAAACGATCAGATATAGTTTAAACTAAGTTTAATCAAATTAAAATGCAACCTGATAAAAACAGCCAAAGTATAACAGAAAATGAATACTGATTACAAAAAAGAAATCCTCAACAGAAGAGCAGCAAAAGAAATTCAGCAACAAATTAAGAGGATAATTATATACCACAACCAAATAGAATCTATCTCTGGATTGCAAGAATGGTTCAATATACATGCAGGTATACACACAGGGAAAAATACATAATCATCTCAATTTGTGAACAAAAAGCATTTGACAAAACTCAATATCCTTTCACAATAAAAACACTAAAGAAACTGGTAATTGAAATAACTACCTCAATATAATAAAAAATATGAAGGATCTATAGGGAACATCATAAACTGTTATAGTTTAGATTGAGAATATGCCCCCTCATCCCATGCCTCATGTTAAATTGGCCTTTGGAAAGTGACTGCATCATGGGCACTATAGTCATCTACACGTTTTGTTTCTCTGGGTCTTCCGGATAGAGTTTCACTGTGCAGTTCAGGTTGTCCTTAAACTTACTTGTAGTCCAGGCTGGCCTTAAACTTACAGCAATCTTCCTGCCTCTGCCTCCTTAGTGCTGAGATTACAGGCAGTGCGCCACCAGCCCAGCAAATCTACACTTTAATATACTGAGGTGAATTCATAGCTGAACTCATTAGGAGTAGAAGCTGGTTGAAAGAGGTGGATCACTGCAGGCATGACCTGAAAGGGTGGTATCTCCCACCTGGCTGTCACAAAAGGAACACGTTTCCAACCCTGGAACCTTCAGCCATGCCATTTCACAAGACACGGTAGAGCCAACTATCCATGAACTAAATTGTGGGCCCCAATTTTTTTTTTCTTCTTTAAACTGTGTGTATCAGCTCTCAGCAACAAGGAAAATGACTAACACAAAATTCATCTCAAAAAACAAAAAGCTTTTCCTCTAAAATCAAAAGTAAGGAAGGATGCCCATTTTTACCTTTTCTATTCAACATCGTTCTAAAAGTCCTAGCCAGAGGAATTAAACAAACAACAACAACAACAACAACAACAAAACAGCTTCCAAATTGGAAAAAAGTAAAATTATCTCTATTCATGGGTAAGATTTTATATCTACAAAATCCTAAAACAGATTTTTTTCCACAAAAAATCTGTTACAGTAAAGGAATTCAAAGTAGCAGTAACATTCAAAACACAAAAATGAGTTGTATTTCCACATACTAACAATAAGCAATCAAAACAATGGAATTAAGAAAATTATTTTGGGGCTGGGGATTTAGCTCAATGGCTTAGGCTCCTGCCTGGTAAGCACAAGGTCATGTGTTCAATTCCCAGTACCCCCCCAAAAAATATAGATACGTATATTTGTTTCGGCAGTGTGGTGGCACACACCTGTACCCCAGCCCTCAGGAGGCTGAGGCAGGAGAATTGTTGCCAGTTCGAGACCAGCCTGAGCTACAAAGTGAGCCTAAGGCAAGCCTGAACTGTATAGCAAGACCCTGTCTCAAAAGGACAAAAAAAAAAAAAAAAATTCTTTTATAGTAACATACAAAGAGATGACATATTGGGAATTAACCAAAAAGATGAAAGACCTACAAAATCAAAACTATTTCAGAAACTGAAGACGTAAATAAGACAGCCCAATCTCATGGACTAGAAGAACTGATACTACCCCCAAATTTCTAAATTTATTATAATTCCTACTGAAATCAAAATAAAATTTTTGTGGACAGAAAAAAGTTCATCCTAAAATCCACAGGGACCAGAATAACCAAAAACAATGAGGGTGCCTATTGGACTCAACCTTCCTAACTTCAAAACGTACGACAAAGTGACAAATAAAAAACCATGTGGTAATGGTTTCTGTTAATATAATTTTTTAATTCAACAAGAAAAAGATCAAAATGTCAATAGAAAAAATGCTACAAAATTATGAACATTGTAATGGGGCTGCCTACTTCATCATTAAAACTGCTCTCAAAAAGGTCACCAGGTACCTTTCCCTGACTAAATCAGTATTCAGCCCTTACCTTCACAATCTCTCAGCAGCATGGGGTGCTGCCCATCCCATGATCCTTTTAAAAATACTCTTTGTCATCTATGACCTCTTGATTACCACATTTCGGCCATAAGCAAGTTTTCCACCATCAAAATACGTCCTGAGTCAGTCACTTCTCCACTGTTTCTGAGGTCAAGCCTTATACTTCCTGGGCTGCTAGCTGCCTCCTCTCTGGTCTCCCGTCTCTCAATCTTGGTTATTATAACAGTGTCTTCACAAAGCAGCCAGAAATTGCTTCTTTCCGACAGGAAACACATATACAAGAACACAACTGTATCTACCCAAAAGGGGGGAATGGAAACACTAGGTCTTTCTTTCTCTTGTCTGTCAGTTCATCCAACTGTTTTCCTCAGAAGCAATGTTTCTTGCATTTCCTTTGAGAGTTATCCCATGAATTCATCAACATACTCACTCTGTCCACCCAGACTGCAGGATACTCTTGTGTGTACAATGTTCTGCATCTTGCGTTTTTAGAATGATCTTCAAAAATCCTAATCAGATGAGTTACTCTACTGCTTAAAACTGTAACAGCTTCTCATTATATTAAGAATATAATCCATGTGATCTATGAGGTTCTACTATAAACCTGACCCTGGTTTATTGCATCTCCTAGTATCAACTACTTTACCCTAGCACACTGACCTTACGTTGTTCTTTCCTTGGGGCATTTGCACGTACTGTCCTTTTCTCATTTTCCCTCCTTCACTTCATTTCTACTCTAATGAGACCTTATCAGAGAGGCTTTCTCTGACGCCCTTCTAAACTAGCCCTCTTACCCAGCCCCAATGGCATCTGTCTCCTGTATCTTGCTTTTTTTTGTTGTTGTTGAGACAGGGTCTCACTATGCAGTTCAAGCTGGCCTTGGGCTCATTTTGTAGCCCAGGCTGGTCTCGAACTTACAACAATCCTCCTGCCTCAGCCTCCCGAGTACTGGAATTACAGGAGTACGCCACCACACCTGGCGCTTTTTCTTTTTTTTTTTATTAAAAATAAAAGACAGAATGAAACAAAAAATGAACAGAAGAAAATAATAAAAGATCAGAAAACACAATCCCTTATCAAACTGTCAACATTTTTCATATAGATTAACATTTTGATTCTTATATTTCTGTAAAAATGGAAGACTCAGTAGTCAGGCCAGGGATTTAACTCAGCAGCATAAGTGCCTGCCTGGCAAGTGCAAGATCATGGGTTTGATCTCTGGTACCAATAAATAAATAAATAAAGACTAAATAGTCTAAACAACTTTGATAAAGGAACAAAATTAGAGCTCCAACCCTCCCCACCAATTGCACAACTTATCACAAAACAGCATTGATATTAAGATAGACAAACCACCATATGTGGTAACAGTTTAAAGACAGACAGAGACAAAAGAAATTGATATACCAGAAACAAACTCTATTATATGTGATTTTCACAAAGGGGCCAAAATCAAAGGGATGAAAGAACAGTATTTTCAACAAACAATGCTAAGAAAACTGATACTTTATGCAAACAGATGCTTACCTAACACCATACAAATACACAAATAATGCAAATAGATGCTTACCTAACAGCACATACAAAAAATTAAATGCATCCCTAAGACCAAGAACTACAATACTTTCGAGAAGAAAACCTAAGGCCAAAGATTCACAACACTGGATTTAGCATGAGCAATGAAAGAAGTAAACAAACTGGACTTAAAAAAATGTAAAATTTTTGTGCACCAAAAGACATCACCAACTAAGGAAAATGGCAACACAAAGAACCTTACTGTCTAAGAATTCAGTTCCTAAGAGTCAACAACAAAATAATTCAAACATGGGGAAACAGCTGAAGAGTTACTTGAAAGATATACAAGTACCCAATAAGCACAAGAATTAATTGATGTGCAGTATCACTCATCTTTAGGGAAATAAAACTGAGATACTATCTCACACCCATGAGAAAGGCACTATACATCTGAAAAAGGACCATGTAAAGCTCAGTGGTACAATGCTTGACGGGCCCATATAGGGCTCTGAGTCTGAGCCCTAGCACCTGAAAAAAAAAAACAAAATGAAAACTTTTAGCAAGGACAGATACTGTTGATGAGAAAGTAAACTCATGGAGCCACTGAGGACAACTATATGGCAATTCCCTCCAAAATTAAAAATAGAATTATATGGTCCAGCAATTCCATTCTGAGCATATACTCAACTGAAAACAAGAGTCTCAAAGATTTATGCACCCATTTCAAAATAGCTAAAATAGGAAGAAATTCAAGAGTACATCAATGGATAAAAACATAAATATGGTACACACATACCATAGATTATTATTTAAGCTTTAAACAGGGAAATGCATGAATAAGCTACAACATGGGTAAGCCTCCAGAACATGACCCTAAGTGAAACATGCCAGTCACCCACATGTGATGCCACAAAAAAGTAATCTATACATTCTGTTAAGGTGAGGCAGGAAGATGCCCAAACTCAAGCCCACCCTGGGCAACTTGGCTACTTAGTGAAAACCTGTCTCAAAGATAAGAAATGGCTATGTATGTAGCACAGTGTGAAGGCCCTGGGTTCAATTACCAGTACCATAATAAATGAATGAATGAATGAATGAATGAATGCCAAATACACACATAAAAAACAAAACTGTACGATTTCACTTATATGACATACTTAACGTGACCAAACCCATAAGATAAAGTGCAATGATGATTTCCAGGGGCTGGAGACAGAAAGGAATGGAGAATTGTTTAATGGGTAAAAAGCTCTAGTTTTGCAAAATGAAGAGTTCTGAAGAGTTCTGAAGATGGATGGTTGCATAATATGAATATACTTAATGTCACTACAATACACACTTAAAAACGGTTAAAACACCCAGGCATGGTGGCACACAGCTGTAATTCCAGCACTACAGAGGTTATAACAGAAAAATCTAAAGTTGGAAGCCAGTGTGGGCTACATAACAAGTTTAGCACCAGCCTAGACTACCTAATGAGACCCTGTCTCAAAAAACAAAAACAAAGTAGTATAGTTGCACATGCCCGTAACCCCAGCACTTGGGAGGCTGAGACACAGGAGGACACCTAGGAGCTCAAGGACAACCTGGGCTACATGGTGAGTTCAAAGTCAACCTGACCTACACAGTGAGACATTGGTTCAAAAAGTGGGAGAAGCATGTTATCATCCTGTATCCCTAAAATGCACCAATAAAATCTAATTTTTTTAAAGTGAGGGGAAAAAGGAAATGACAAAGATTTATTTACTAATTTTTAAAAACCCCTGAAATTTGTTCTACAGAACTATATGACAGGACTGCTGTTATGGCTTTTTTGTCCTCAGTGCTGAGGATTGAGCTCGCAGCCTCTGCAATGAGGCACATGCCCAGTTCTCTGCTGGATTTGAGACAGGGTCTTTCTAGTCACTAATCACTAAATTCCCTGGGCTAGGCTTGAAACTTTTGATCCATGTACCTCAAACTCCCAAGTGCTGGATTATAGACATACACTACTACACTCAGAGTGACAAGATTTTTATTTAGTGCCATCTTCTTAACTAAACCAGTAGGCTTAAACTAAATTTTCTGGGAACTTTACTTTTTATTTAGGGAAGAAAAAGAAAGAGATACAAAATAAGTACGTATTTATGTATATACAATAGCCTGAGCAGAAATCTCACATTTAATTCATTGAACATCAGTTTTATAAAGTGATCTAATGGCAAGAGTATAGCACACATCCAGAATTTCAGCACTCTGGAGGCTGAACAAGGAGGATAGCCATTAGTTGGAGTCCAGCCTGGGCTCCACAGTAAGTTGAAGGCCAGCCTCAACTACACAGTGACACTCAAAATCTCAAAATAAAAATAAAAATAAAAATAAAGGAGAAAAGAGAAAAAAAGAGAATTAAGTATAAATACAAGTCTAGCCAGCGTGATGACACATGTCTGTAATTCCAGCTACTCAGGGGGCTGAGACAGAAGGATAATATGTTCAAGTCCAGGCTGGAAAACTTAGTGAGACCCTATGTGGAAATAAAAAATAAAGGCTGAGGATATATACAGTTCAGTGGCAGAGCACTGTCCAAGGACAAGGCAAGTCCAAGAGCCTAGGTTCAATCTTCCATGTAGAAAAAAAAAAGTCTACAGTCCTTCACCTGAAACTCTTCTTAAAATCTCAAAGTTGTGGATAAGGATTCCCCTCTATGAAAGGAATGCCACACTACTCTATGTGTCCTTCTGCCTATGGCATGGGCATCTGTCAGTTCGAAATTTAATAATAGTTTCAAAAATATTAAAACACTATAGACTGTATCTTTCAGCAGTAATTTTTTTTTTTTGGTACCAAGGATTGAACTCACAACCTTGCGCTTGCTAGGCAGGCGCTTAAGCCACTGAGCTAAATCCCTGGCCCCCTAAGCAGTAATTTAAATTTAAAATATTAACACTCTACTATAGAGGCAATAAAGCAAGCAGGATATACTTAAAACAGACTGAATTGTTTTAACAGATAATAAAGCCCCATGTGCTAAATTCTGGCACTATACACTCAAGACGTATAGACTGTATAGTAACAACTGACAACAGATCAGCATCCTGCCAAGCATAAATTAGAAAGTAAATATGAAAATAACTGTTTTCAGCCATTGGACAACAGCCAACACAGGATTGGGTTCTCAGAAGAAAAGCAAGCTAAATCCCAAAAAAAATTTCGTTTCTGCCTAGAGGCGTTTTCCAGACAGGAGAATGTTGAGGGAGACCCAAACAGCTCAGCAGTCTCACTAATCTGAGCAGATATCTGAGTGAGAAACTGCTGGGATAGCTAGAATTTATGGGCCAGGGTACCAGAAAATTGTACAGAGAGGAAGCTTTGGTGACTTGCGCAGGCATCTTTGATTGAAACATTAAACTGGGCAGATACACTGCAAGAGCCTGCTAAACCCAGGTACAGGTACACAACAGCTACCAAGTAGCATAAGCCTAAAACATAGCTGGCAGACAGCTGAGTGCCAAATCTACAGCTAAAAGGACTTCACTGACACTCCAGGACTCAGCAAAGACCCAGAAAATCCACTACTTATCAGCAAGGCTTCTTGCCCCACATTTACTAAAGCTCTAAAAAGAACAAGTTTCTATGCAAGCAAATTACTTACTAAACAAATCTTTTTATTAAGGAAAGTAATATGATGCAGACATTCAATATCAATGAGAGTGACCACTGTATCCAAAAATATAGGGGAGGGGGAATGACTAGAAATGCAAACAAGCCGAGAATGGTGGCCCATGACTTACAGGAAGATACTAATAGAAACAAGCAGAAATGATGGGGGAAGCAGTGAAGTCTTTAAAACTAGTAACTGTAATTAGTATATAAAGATTTAAAGAAAAATATTAATGCAATTACAAAGTAAGAATCTAAATACAAAATGGAAACTTTCAAAAATGGAAATTCTAAAATAGAAAATTACCTTTAAAAAAAAAGAAAAAAAGAAACTCCAATATATGTAGACTTAAAATGTCAAACATTACAGCAAATTTAAAAGATACTGCTGAGGGGCCAGGAATATTGCTAAGTGGCATAAGTGGCGTAAGACCTGCCTGGCAAGATCATAAGTTCGATTCCCAGTACCAAAAACAAAAACAAAATTCTCAAAAAATCTCAGCTTGTACCTTAAGAAATTATAAAACAAGGGGCTGGGGATATAGCCCAGCAGCACAGTGCCCGCCTGGCAAGTGCGAGGTTGTAACTTCGATTCCCAGTACCAAAAATAAAATTAAAAAAAAAAAAAAATGAAAGAAATTAGAAAACAAAAGGAAATTAGAAAAAAATAAATTCAAAGAAAGGAGAAGCAAATAATAAAGGCAGCAGTAAAGTACATGAACTGGAAAAAAAGACAAACAGGAAATCTATAAAATTAAAAGCTGGTTCTTGGAGAACAATGAAATTACTAAACCTCTACTAGCATGGACATAGTCACAAAAGTACACTGCATAGCAGAGACTAATTAAAGCTTTAGAACTAGAGAGTGAAACAGGCAGCTAGAGAATCATTTTGTAAGATCACAGGAAAAGAGAAACCAAGAAGGCAACTCTACAAACCTGTTTAAGAACTTGTGGATTCGTACATGGATCTGAGCCTACTCACAACACTGAAGATTTTGAGAACTGAGCTAAGAGGTACACTGCCTAGATATGGAATAGCACACATCAGGGTAGACCCAAAACTCAAAGGTTCTGAAATATGAACCGCTGTTAGAACCACATTCTATAGGCATTAGGACTAACTGACCCCAACTACATCTGCTAAAAAAATTATCAACATACTCCAGGATTTATATACGACTCAAGAGTCGTATATAAATCAAAATGATATTCAAACAGGAAAATCTCAACTTACCTGAGCAAAGACAATCAACAAGTGCCAAGAAGAGATGAGTGAAATATTTAAGGTTTTATATTAGTTATGAAAAATGTTCAAGGCACCAGTAGTAGAATACTTTTGAGACACTCTTTAAAAGATAAAAGCTCACTATATGGGCTCAACAGCAGAAAACACATCAGTGAACTGGATCAATAAATAAAATTTATCCAATCTGAAGAACACATAGTAATATTTTTGAAAAACCCACAGTCTGACATCTCTGTCCCAGGTACCCCTAAAGGACCTTAGGAGTAAAAGCACTGTTCATCCATCCCACAGACAGGCTAAAAGCACAATGGGCCACATGAGCAAGGCAAATGTAAGAAACACAACTTAATAACACTGAGAACTATGCCACTGATCATTCTAGAAAAACTCTACTTTCACTAAGAATAGGAGGGAAGGGAACTGGAGTCGCACCTCAGTGGTAGACTTACTACACACAAGGCCCTGGAGGGTTCTACCCTCATACCCACCCACCCTCAAAAAAACCTTACTATCTAAGGTGATCTACTGCAGAAAAAAAGTGCATTATTCTTTTCCAAACCCTTGTTAAAAGCAAAAATCAGTTCCCTAAAAGTACAGATTCTTAACGGGGTTGAAGGTGTAATATTAACCAACTCTCATGAACAGTGTACTGCAAACATGGATCAACAAAGATAAAGACTTTAAATTTTAAAAAGTATAGTTTCTCACCTGCTAAGTAACATTAGGCTATTAACATCAATAAAATATGACAACTTTAAGTGAAATGAAATCACATGCTGTGTAACATACAGTTCAATTAGGTACAATACATAATTCTTGATAAAAATAACACTCACTGGTTTAAGTATTCTATTGTATTTTATTATTATTATCATAATTTTAGATTACATTCCTACTCATAAAAATGGAATGTTCACCATAACACAATATATCATGTTGTAACACATACATTTTTTTTTCCTGGTCTTTCTGAGACAGGATTTTACTATGCAGTTCAGACTGGCCTCATACTCCTAATGATCCTGTTGCATCAGCCTCCCAACTGCTGAGATTACAAGACTGTGCCACCATGCCTGGTTACAGTACATACATCTTGGGCTTACCACATCTTGGTTGCAACAAGTGGCCTTGGAGTGGCTCACTTATACCAGCTATGTTTAAGGAAGTGCACTATGATGTTTTAACAAAAGGAAGGCATCTACAACATTTCTCAAAACATAGTCCCTCCATAAAGCAATGCACAACTGTACAAGCAATTTAGATTTGGTAGAGACTACACGATTTTTTCTTTTTTTTTTTTTTTTCTGAGTTGTTTCTTTACTTCAGTTGTCATTATCTCAGAAATTTCAGTTGTGTGGCTTCTAATTTCCTCTCTTATGTCTCCTGGACTTGTTCTGGGTGAGATATAGATAGACATACAAAATTAATTAAACAATATAAGCACTAAGTTGTCTCCAACTTATGTTGCTATCATTTCAGAAATTTCAGGTGTGTTACTTCTAATTTCTTTTGTGTCTATGTATCTTGGACTTGTTCTGGGTGGGCTGGAGGTCTGAGATGGCATCCTGTTCCTTCAGCTTGACATGTTCCTATGTTTCTCTGCATCAGCTGATTGCCAAGTCCCAGGTGTTTCCTGCATTGCCTGTCCACTGAGGTTAGGGACCTGGATTCCTTAAATCTGAGGTTTCTCGGAAGGGTGCACTTGGAAGGGTGTGGGGTGCAACTGTACAAGGGCTGTGGCTTTCCCTCCTTGGGGGGGGCCTCACACGGGTGCATGGCTTCTCAGTGGGTTCCCCAGGGAGCAAGTTGTTTCTTTCTAATGCATTGACCACTACATTTCTTAAGTTCTGAAATGGCCAACAGACCATAGAAAGATACCACTTTAGCCTCCTGCTTGAAACCAACAGCTTTAGAAAACTGTCAGCCTTGATTCAGGGGCATATGATTCTCTTTAATAGTACTAAACATACCTTTCCATCATTTTCCTTCCACTAATGCAAAAAACATCCCCCTCCCCCAAGACTGTCAAAGGAATACAACCTCAAACCAAGATGAACAACGAAAGTCAAACCTACTTGAAATGCCTGGACTTTTGTCAATGCAAATCAGCAGTTAGGTGTCATAGTTGGAAAACAATCCAAAAGTTGGTAACTAGCAATGCTAGGTGGCAGATTTTCTATATTATACTCTGTATTCTTTTTTTTGGTACCAAGGATTTAACTCATAACCTTGTGTTTGCCAGGCTGGTGCTGTGCTGCTGAGCTGCATCCCTGACCCCTATACTCTGTATTCTCATGTTTAAAATAATCCATAAATAGAAAGCAGAGGCTGGTCATGGGGGTGCACATCTATAATCCCAGCACTCATGAAGTTGAGGTCAGAGGATTGTCACGAGTTTGAGGCCAGCCTGAACTATATATAGTAAGACCCTGTCTCAAAAGAAAACAGCAGTCTTGGGACTGGGGAATGTAGTGCAGTATACAGCATATGCACAAGAGAGATCTCAGGTTCAATCCTTAGCACATAAAGAAAAAAGAGCCTGAGTAAGCAAGCACTCAGTAAAAATGTTTAAATACTTACAGCACTGTATTTTTAAAATTTTTTTATTTATTTATTTGGGTACTGGGGATTGAACTCACAACCTTGAGCTTGTCAAGCAGGCACTTGTGCCACTGAGCTGAACCCGCAGCCCAACAGTAATGTATTATCAGCTACAGCTTACAAGTGACCCAAACAGCTTCACTGATTACAGAGAAATTTCTTTTTTTTTTTTTTTTAATCAGTACCAGGGATCGAACTCACGACTGCCTGCTTGCAAGGCAGGCGCTTATGCCGCTGAGCTAAATCCCCAGCCCCATTACAGAGAAATTTCAAAGCACAAACTAAATAAAACTATATGGTCAAGGAGCAATGATGCATTTGTCACAAAAAAGAGCCATACACCCACAACTTATGAATTTTACTGTGAATAAACTATACTTCAACTTTAAAAATGTTTTTGGAGTACAATTAGCTCCCCTCCTAAAATTGTTTAAGTTGGAGATTCCATTCACAAACAATATGTTGTAACTCTGATATCTTACAATCTGTGGCATGCTACTACAACCAGGAAAAAAAATCCTAAAGGTGACTTTTTTCCCCCTCTGGTTTTACATTAAATGTTAACAGCTGGACATGGTGACATATGCCTGTAATCTCAGCATTCAAGAGGCTGAGGCTGGAGGATTGCTGCAAATTCAGGCCAGCCTGTGCTACACAGTGGTTCAAAGCCTACCTAAACTCCATAGCAAGACCCTGTCGAAAGAAAGAAAGACAGAAAGACAAGAAAGACAGAAAGACAGAAAGACAGAAAGAAAGAAAGAAAGAAAGAAAGAAAGAAAGAAAGAAAGAAAGAAAGAAAGAAAGAAAAGAAAAGAAAAGAAAAGAAAGAAAATATGTTAAAATAAGTTTGTTTATTCCAACAGTTAAAAACAGCAAAACAAAGTAAGACCCACTCAGGCCATACACATGCAACCCCAACACGACTGAGGCTGGAGGATCACTAGCCTAGGTTACATGGTAAGTTCAGGGCCAGTCTGAACTACACAGCAAGACCACACCGTAGAGTGTTTTTATTTTTGCATTCCTTTTTTCTCAGTCCAAACTTTGTGTTTTTCCTACTTTTAACAAGCGAGAAACTTTGCCAGCATTAAAAATAATACTGGGGAGGGAAAGGGAGGGAGACATAGAGGGAGAGAGAAGGAGGGAGAAAAAGAGGGAGAGAGGGAGGAAGGGGGAAGGGGAGGAAGGAGAGAGAGAGAGAGAGAGAGAGAGAGAGAGAGAGAGAGAGAGAGACTGACTGACTGACTGACTGGGGTAATATAAAGGGAACTTAAATGCCATCTGGTGCAGGTGGCCACACAGCTAAGTCTGATCCCAGTGCACTATTTAACTACCTAACCTGTTTGCTTCGTTTGTGGTACCAGGGATTGAACCTACAGCAAGCAACTCTACCACTGAGTTACTCACCCAGCCCCCAAAATGTCTTTAAATAAGCAGATCCAAACCTCTCCCTCTAACTTGTACTCTAGCTCTGTAACAGTATAGTTTTGTAAGGTTTTCTCTCCTCCCTAATTCAAGATAAACATCTTGTTGTCTTAGCTGTTTCATACAAGAAAGGTTTAAGTCTCTTTAAATTCGGGATCACTCTCTAAGGTTAATATAATATTGTTTTCATACTTTCCGGGGCTAGGGATTTAGCTCAGTGGCTTAAGTGCTTGCTTGATAAGCATAAGGTCGTGAGTTCCAGCCCCAGTACCAAAAAAAAAAAAAAAAAAAAAAACCCTTTCTGTATTTTTAAAAAACTAGGGAAGTCTCAAAAAACAAACTGGAGAGCTGAAATAGTTGTTAAATTTTCATTTTTCAAAACAAATAATTTTTAAAAATCTGTCAGTATTTCACAAAACAAGGGGTATCTTAATAAAAAAGAAAGAAAGGATAAAACAAGTTTTAAAAAAAGATTTGTGGGAATTTTCTATTTTTGTGGAGTACCAGCACTAGAAAATCACTGGTCTAGTCTGAAAGTTTTGGAATCAAAAGCAAAAACTACAGATATGATCTTGCCAAAGCAGCAGCACTGAGTGTAATAATCATCATTATGTGCTTTCTGGATACTATAATTCCCCTGAATGTATAATAAAATGTGGCAATATTTCATACCTTTATTTTTTCTCCAGTATCAAATTACATCATTTAAAAGAGAATACAGCATTCTTGATTAATACTGTCTAAACAGATCTCTGCAAAACTCAAGGTAGACACATAACTGAAAGTCAGCTATGTCAAAGAACTTCATAATTACTTCAATGATAAATTCTCCTTGGAAAACAATGGGATGACACAGTGAGAAACAGAAACACAATCTATTACTCAATTTATTAAATCTGGATTAAAAGTTACTTTAAAGCCAGCACTATTATTTTCAAGCAAAACACATAAGAAAGATGTCCTAATTTCTAAACACTCCATAAACCCTTATAAAAACCCAAGAGACCTAAAAAGAGCAAATAAATCAGCACTGATGACGCCATAACATAAGCAGATGAAAAATAACAAAATATTCCAATTCACATCTAAGTGCATAGACATCTAAAACAAGAAGCTTCAATGACAACCATCCAGAAAGCAACACAGTCCAGCCTTGGATGTGGCTGCATAACGCACACTCACTGCCTAAAGTTCACCCTGTGAGAGGTTCCTCTCTAAGAGGAAGTTCCAGCAGCAGATCCAAGACCGGATCCAAGGCAACTGGAGAGGCAAAAAGAAAAGACTCAAGAGAGTCTTCGAGATCAAAGGCAACAGTTTCAGCAAGGCACAGCTTCTGGGAAAGATGCGGGCACCTGAAAGAAGTGTCACATGACCAGGGACTTAGCTCAGCAAGCCTGGCAAGTGTGAGGAGGCCATGAGTTTGACCCCTGGTACCAAAAAAAAGCTTAGACCCAGTACAAGAAGGGCAAGGATGCCCTGTATGCCCAAGGAAAGAGGCACTATGATCAGAAGCAGAGTAGCTACAGTGGGCAGACGAAACTTGTTTCCAGAAGGCTAAAATGACGAAGAAGATTATGCTGAGGCTGGAGTGTGTGGAGACTAACTGGAGATCAAAAAGGATGCTGGCCATTAAGAGAGGAGACAAGAAGAGGAAAGGCCAAGTGACCCACTTCTAAACTCTGTGCTTAAGGCAAAAGTGTTGAAGCTGTGGGAAGACAGGCTGTAGGAAAATAAATGCAGTAGTAACCATAACCTTAAAAAAAAAAAAAAAAAAGCCGGGAATTTAGCTTAGCGGCATAATTGCCTGCCTGGCAAGCGCGAAATCGTGAGTTTGATCCCCGGTACCACAAAAAAAAAAAGGAGTGTCACATAGAGGACTGATGGTGAAGAGAAAGTAAGTGACCAGAAGACAAAAGCTCTGTAAGACAAGAAGAATTTTCAGGAGAACATTTTAAAAACAGAATTCTAGGGGGCTGGGGATTTAGCTCAACAGCATAAGCACCTGCCTGGCAAGCGTGCGTCCTGAGTTCCATCCCCGGTACCCATTATAAATAAATAAATAAATAAATAAATAGTAACATATAAAACACAATAGGCTAAACTTAAATAAGATACATTATGACCAGGCATAGTGACGCACACCTGTATTGGCCAGCACTCAGGAGGCAGAGGCAGAATTGCTACAAGTTCAAGGACAGCCTTGAACTAGGCTACATAGTGAATTCAAGGCCAGCCAGAGCTACACAGTAAGGCACTTGTCTCAAAAAAAAAAAGATAAATTACAAGATGCCCTACAGAGATCAGACTGTGATGAGATGGAAAGCAAATAAAAAAGTAGAGGTGAAAAGCACCAAATAATCAAGACAGAAAAGAGGCAATGTAGGTCCCAAAGCAAAGAACACTGAAAACTGAAATAGCAAGGTGCGCATGGTGGCACACACCTGTAATCTCAGCATTCTGGGAGGCAGAGGCAGAAGAATCAAAAGTTGTAACCTAACCTGAGCAAGTTCGCAAATCTATCTCAAAATAATATCAATAACTGTTTTTGAGAACTAGGAATCTGGCCAGGGGTTTAGCTTAGCGGCGTAAGTGCCCGTTTGGCAAAGCAAGGTCGTGAGTTCAATTCCCGGCACAAAAAAAAAAAAAAAAAAAAAATCAGATGATCACCCGACTAGCCAAGTATCCATTAGCAAGTGGCAGCCAGTAAACTACACATCTTGTGAAAAGATTGGCTATGTTATTTGGTATGAGCTCTCCACATGCAAAGATAAGGACAACCATTTGGAAGAAAACAAGAGACAATATGACAGATAGTGAAGATCTCTGGTTGTCTAGCTTTGAAATTTATGCTTTCTTATGTCCCATTCTGTTCTGTTTTGTTGTGTTTAGTTTTACTCCCTTTTAAAATAAAATAAAATTATTTAAAAAAAAAAGAACTAGGGATCCAATTCAATCTCTAGTACTGCCAACAACAATCAATAAACAGATATTACAGCAAACGTATTAAACACATTAATCTACATTCTAAAACTACATATCAAGGAAAACATTTCCTGAATAGCTGGTATAAACATATATCTTGGTAAAACAATTCAGTCTAGATAAAGGAATAAACCGGTGAAATTTTAACAAGAAAGACCAGTTTGGCCCATCAGCAAGGTAAACAAAGTAAAAGGAGGGCAGTATTTTTAAGAAATTTAAACAAGGTATGACTCAAGGACTTTTTAACCAGTCAAGCTGGCCTTCCAGTATCAAGGATCCGGGGGAAGGGAGAGGATGAGACAAGATGGCGGACTGGTAGGTAGCAGGAGAGAGACCCTCTCTGAGAGAGACAGCTCAAATGCCAGAATAAAACACCCTGGAGAGACCCAAACAGAGAGAGATAGACTCTCACAACACAGAAAAAAACTAAAGCGCAAAAACCCGCTCGAATAAGAGGTCCTGGGGCTACTATTAGTGAAGATAAGATCAGCGAGCACGGCAACCGCCTCGAGACGCCTGAATTCCGCCCGACCTGAACAAGTGATCCGAGCCAAAGCGACTGGCTTGAGCCGCCAGAGCCCGGAGCTGAACAGCCCGGCGTGCAGCTCGCCAGGACCGGCACTGCACACGACCCACCCAGAGGCACCGTGAATTCCCACCTCAGCAGCACTGAAGTCGGAGGTCGGGCAGTCCAGCAGTTTTCGGGGACACGGTGAGTGATGACAATAAGACCCTCCCACGGGAAAGGGGAAACCGACTGGACGACATGTTGGATTTGGGCAGGACAGCCCTAACTCCATAAGGAAGTGGCTTCAGCTGGTTATTCCCCTCGCCGAGCGGATTGGTGGAATCTGCTTGGACTAGGCCACGCCCCTGGCGGGGACCCAGTTACTTCCCTGAGATCAGTGCACACTGACACAGTGAAGGCCTGCAAAGGTTGACTGTCCCAGAAGGGAGGAGCTAGCGCATACTGCCCGCAGGTGAACTCTAATCTCTGATAACCTATTGAAGAGGGCTAAAGCTCCTAGCCTGCGCCCTCTAGAGGAACCTTAAACAACAAGAAAAGGGTCTGGGAATTACACTGTACACTTGTATGGAAGGAACCAAAAACATGACGAAAGGGAGAAATAAGAGAACACTCCCAGCCCCCAACCCTGAGAACATTGATCCAGGAGAGGTAAATACAAAAGAGACTGAGGGCAGCAAAAATGCAACATCAAACACAGCATTAGCGGGCATAAAGAGATATATTCAAGACCTCGTAAGCAGGACCAAAACTGAAATATTAATTCAAATTAAACAAGAGATAAGTAGATTAATAAAAGAAGGGCTGGGTACCTCTCAAGAAGACACAGACAGAAGAATAGAGAAACACAAATGGAGAGAAAAATTTACTGAAGAATTCAGAAAAAACCTAGAATTTATGAAGCAGATTCAAAGGGATTATCAGGAAACTAAACACTCGATAGAAAACTGGCAAAACTGCTTGAAAGAAACCAAAGAGAGACTATCAAAAATTGAACACAGGCTTGCAATGTGGGGTCATGAAAGGGAAGATCTCTTAAAAATAACAAGGGAGCAGGCAGTAAAGTTACAAAGACTGGAAGATGACAAGAGGATCTATAACTTAAGAATAAAGTATGTGAATGAAGAAGCAGGAATCAAACCAGGG